>JALIZH010015675.1:0-90268 GCA_030522465.1 Rhipicephalus appendiculatus
GACGTGGTATGTTCTATGTCAGCACACGAACTCACGGAAACATTTTTTTTTTCTTTTGGGTCGTAGTGCACGCCCACTTAAGCCTACATACCGCGGAAACTGCTGTTTTGGGTAGAGTAGGGTACATATCAAAAATTTATTTAAAAAACGCTGCATACCGAAATTCGAAATTGCACGGACCCGGCGCGAAGATAAGGTTCCCGACGCCCACGCACTCCGCCACAATTTAGCATCCGTTCGCAGCGATGTTGTAGGGAATGCTTGTGGTCGTTCCATGAATATACTGTGTGCGTTTCTGGGTGTGTCAGATTACGGCCAATGCATTGTACGATCCCATCACCGAAACGTTCTAACTTAACTGATAACCCCAACTCCCCACACGTCTAGCTCCTGCAAATGCCGTTAACCGGTACTGCGCTGTGAACGCGAAACAGAGCCAAATTGGTCGCGACGATAGCAAGCAGGACACACGATATGATTTCCGTCTGATCCGACGCCGAGCGCGGCGTTACGGTTGCATTGCGAGCGGCAGTGGAATCCGCGGTTGCTTCGTCGTACAGAAGCACCGAATCGTACGCCTGGCAGGCGACAAATTGGGTAAAATTTTCTCGGTTCGATAGTCTTGCACGAGTACAACCAACGATCGTGCATAACCAATGAGCTCAGTATGATTTAATGACTAAGTTATGTTCTTTATGTTGTGTCCGGCACATTACTCTGTCAAACGTCAAAAACCGGCGTGTGAAGTGGGACCAGAAGGGCGCCAAAATGCAGCTGGCGCAGAAATTGGCACATAACGGCCCGATGTTCTGGCAGCGAAGTTCACTCTTAAGCCGACGTCGGCAATATCGTTTGAACGACGGGCCAATAATCCCGGCTTAATTGCATGGCTCAGCCCATATTGGCTCCTGCTTGCAAAACTCGGCCCAATGTGTCCGTTCTATTAGGCTGGCACAGCCGATATTAGCGGCAAGTTCTGAATGTTGGTCCAACGTCACCGTTCTATTAGGCTGGCACAGCCATTATTGGCGGCACGTTGTCAATCCTGGGCCGTTCTTGGGCCAGGACCCGCCAATCTATCGTCGACATCGGGCCAACGTTCTGTGCTGCCTGGGTATATATACATTCATATACATATCCGGGACATGAAGGTGGTGGAAAAACTCGTCCGAGAGTGTCCATATAATTGCTATCGCAATGATAGTTCTAAATACCTAGGTGTTTACACAGATAGCTATTTCTAAGGAAAATACTCAAATTAATTATGTGATTAACAAGGCCAACTGCACTCTCACCAGCTTGAGTGGTAACTTTAGAGTAACTGCTATTTCATTAAAACATCGTCGTTATAAAACAGCACTGGAATCCAAAATTGAACACGCCTCTTCAATGTGGGATTCTCATTCTTGTTCACCTATTAACGCAATAGAAGACATCGAAATCGCTAAGCTAGTTTCATTTTTAATGGTCACTCCTTTAGTGCCTCAGCAGTAACTTCTCTAGAGCTCGCTGGCCTTTCTAACAGGAAAAATCAGGCGCTATATGCCTGTTTTGCACAATCTTCTTTATCAATCCGCAAATAAAGCGTCCATTGTTGTCGCCATCTCCTTACCTTTCATCTCGCGTCGACCAGAACGTGAAAGTTGGAGTGCCATAATGCCATTCCAACATGTATTTCCACTTCTACGAGCCGAAGACTTCGTCAAATTGGAATCACCTCCATGCCTCCTTTGCCAGCAACCCTCACCATACATAAATCAAGAATGCCATTTAAAACGCTTTACACCTCTCCTCTTTGTAACGCCGTAATGACATTAGAGTATTTAAATGAATGCATAAATCAATAAAATCTAAAAAAAATAAACAAATTACTTTGCTCTTCCTGTGAATCTCACTGTCTTGTTCATTTTATTTTCAATTTCCTTGTAATGCCGGTACAATAACTCCTCTTATAAATACAAATGACGAAATACATAAAAAAACTCGTTAGAGCTCGTAAAGTGTCCAAATTGGCTGTCCAATCAATAATCTGTGGATTCCAGTTCGTGCGCAATATTTTCAATGAAAAACTTAAGATATCGTTATGTTCATATTTGCAGACCATATTAATCAACCAAGAACACGAAACTCTTACAGCCACACCTTACAACGCAGTTTTGAATAAACACCGGTTTGCAGAGTCACTTCCCACGCACTCCTTTCGTTTCAACAGTCTCCGCGAATTTGTTTGCGAGGCACACCCCTTTCATGAAGTCCTTCTATTGCAGTTGTCGTGCTGAATGTTCAAACACAGAACTTTTTTAGCTTATTGCGATGAGAGTGTCGTAATTCATTTCTACTGCTCGTTATTGATTTTTTTTTAAATTGTCGTAGGTAACACGCCATATTGCATGTGGTGCCGGCATCGGTACAAAATCTTTCTTCCTTTCTTATTTTGTTGTAATTGCACTCATGTCAGGCCAAACTGGAATAAAAAACGAGAAATATATGATGAATAAACAGATGATCAGATCTTACATAGCGACCGCTATATAGTGTTTTTGGGAAGGTTTTCCAAGGACACAAGATTCAAAAGTTGATCTACGTGTATCAGAAAATAGGATGTGTTTAGTCAATAAAATAGAAGACTCAGGCGGCCTTTGAAAACAACAGAGCTTTGCAAGCAGCTGGCGTATTTTTTATTCAGCATAATCTACGCGAAATGTATGTCCAGTTTTGCTATTCTTTATGGTGTCTTTATCCCTCTGAGCCGCTCTGGAACAATAAACAGTATTTTAAAAAACCATAAAGGTTTGTGTAAAAAGCAGCACGATAGGACATAAAGATGAATCGCCTCAGCAAGTTTATCTTCTGAGCAAGCTCCGTATAGAATATGAAAGTCTAGCGCCACTATAGCTACACGTGTCAGTAAGCGCTGTTCCGACGACAGCTTTGGCACGCTCGCTTCCTATATGATATAATTGAAGCAAACATACTTGGGATTATGAACCAACATAGTTTACACTTTTCTTATTTTGCACAAAAACTTGTGACCAGCCTAAGAAATTTAAAAAAAAGTGAATTTTTTACTTCTCTTATCAAATGGATATTGTACTAACTGACGCTGTTATATGCACTGCAATTTACGTTCACCACCGAGTTGGGTGTTAAATAAATGTAAAATATCGGAAAACAACAACTCCATAATATAGCAGATGAACCCACAAAGGCGTCTGTGCGAGCAGGCGTTCCGCGACCGGCGTCACCACGGCTGCTTTCATCTTGGCTGAACCAGCCAGGGGGAAATCGGCTGTCGCCTTCTCTTGTCCCTCTACCTCCATAAAACAGTGAATAAAGGCGTCAACTAAACGAAGACAAGAAGAGACAAGGACAAGACGTACGTCCTTGCCTCTTCTTGTCTTCGTTTAGCTGACGCCTTTATTCACTGCTCAAATGAACCAACTAGCCGAACACAAAGTTTTAGTTGACTCCCTAAAACGTTCGTTTTTCTTTGTTACTATGATTATTTCCTGTCCTTTGCCCCCCCCCCCCCCCCCCACCTCCCCTTCACTTGTTCCTGGCGGCAAGGTTTTAGCTTGTCTGGTTATCCAAACCACTCTAACCGACAACTTGTCATAGCGACCGTGTACAGCTCGCGTCCGCGCTCTATTCAGCGCCTGACGTAATTGTTTCTTTGGGCTCGATGGCGAACGGCTGGCGTGGCACCTCAATACGCCTAAACACACTTCCATTCAACATACACCAACTTCATTTATCCGGTCGTTAATTTCAGCAAGTATTCCCAAGGCACTGGCTCATCATCTGACGGTGTAGCCGTCATACTTACTTCACAGAAATTCGGCATGTGTCCACCTACCACATCTGCCGAATATGAAACCACTACCAACAGCACTAGAAGCAGTGGCCGTTCAAGCTCATAATATTGAACACATTACCATTCGCTAAGTATGCATACCCCAGATTACCAGCCGCACTTCAGATAGGGTCTAACGAACAGAACTACAGTTCATCGTGGGCGACTTTAATGCTCACAGCTGACTGTGGGGCGACATTCACACCGACGCTAGAGGTTACTTCATTGAGACCTTTCTCTTCTTGGCTTTTAAAAGAGAAATAACCTTCGTTTTTTAGCCCCGGAAGCAAATTATATTTATCTGTTATTCTCAGCATTGTTTGTCCCTCTCTATTTTGCTAATTTTACATGGGCAGCGCCCCAGAACTCTTCTGGGAGCGACGACGTCCCAATTACGCTGACAAAACAAAAAGAAAATAAATTTTCAATACAGACTCCCGGGTGTTAGGTTGACAGAGCCAATATTGTAAACATCCGAAGCCTTATAAGTTCGTTACGAACTGACATATCTGTTTCGGAATCCTTTGTACTGTTCAGCATTTTCCCTTTTTGTTATTGACGCTGCTTAGAAATCTATAGCACAACTAATTGGCGTGGCATGCAAACGTCGTGTCCCTTGGGTTAATGATGAGTGCCATAAAGCTAGAAAGGAATAGAACAAAACGAAGGGACTAATGCGCGATTCCCCCACTGCTGATTGTCTCGTCACTTTTAAAAACGTAAAATTGCAAGGCAGGAGAGCCGTCTGGCAGGATATAAACTCCTAAATAAACAGGGAAAGAATGTGGAAGAGGGTTAGTATGTTAAGAGGCCGACAAACACCTTCACTGCCTTTTCTGGACACACATGCCAAGGCAGCACGCCGGCATTGGACCGATCTCGGCCCAACGTCGGCAAACGTCGGCGGCAATATTGGCCCCCATGCCGGCAAATCACGCTCGCGCTACTTTCACCCACATCGGTCCGATGTCGGCTAGCCAGCGTTGGGCCGATGAGGGCTTGCTGGCGTTGGGCCGATGAGGGTTTGCCAGCGTCGGTCCGAGACCAGCCTGCCGTTATTCAGCAGATCATGGCAAGCCGTCATGGGGCCTATGTAAGCTCGCCGATGCTGGCGTGGTGTCGGCCTCGCCGACATGGGGAAGGCGCCGGCGCGACGGTTAGCACTCGTTATTATGGTAATATACTGTGCCGTTGTAGTCTGCACGTAGCCAGTTTAGATGGTGACAACGGCGGCAGTTGCTCGATGCTACAATAGCTTGATTAGAAAGGCTGATACGCGCATTATAAAGTGAAACGGCTGCGTGCCGACTACGGTAGTTCGGTATTCCTGTGATTACTGTACTGTAAGTCAGCAGTGCTAAAAAAATTTCACAGCATATCCACGGGGTGAATGATGATGAGTGGGGTGAAGCTCCGGAGGGAATCATCGGTAAACCGTGAATCTTCTGTGAATTCTGCCCAGTACATCATCAACATGAGATCGGGCGCGTTTATACTAAAGGGTAGATGAGAGTCATGGCGACTTGCAGCTCACTAATTTTACATGTACACTGTGAATTTTTATTGTTTAATCACGCACAGGAGAAATCTCACACAGGCACTACCTTGGAGGCCAAAATCCACTGCCTATATATACGGGGTGGTCAGTGAACGGTTGTGCAGCGCGAACAGTCGGTTTTTTCAATCAAGAAACTCGCTAGCAGACGCTGCCTGCGTCGGCGTCGAGAGCACGTCCACCGCGGTGACACGCATCTGCAACGCAGCGAGCGCCTTCGCACCATTTATTGATCAATTCACGTACTGCGACACCGCAGCGCCATCTGGTATTTGAATTCGTGAACTATGCTGCGCTAGCCCCATCTACTGATATCCGGTCACACTAGCATTTACCATGTATCTCTATGGAGCGAGCGCCACTAACGCCATCTAGTGAGCACTTCAGAAACTAGACGTGGCTACTACTACTACTACTACTACTACTACTACTACTACTACTACTACTACTACTACAGAGCAGGGACAGACCCACACCCTAAGGGAGCTTCGCCCCTCAAAAACCTATTCGTGGCACAACGTCGTTCATCGACTACCATTGGCGCCGTATTCGGTAAATACTTCGTAATGAGAAGGACCCATTAGGGGTCTTAGCGTACCACTGAGACACAGAATTCTGTGCAACCGTGCAAGGCCGAGAAGAAAAGTCAATATTGTCTCCAACTCAAGTAAAAGGATGAAAGCCCTGGTGAATCAATTACGCATGCGTCTAGGTAATGAATGAGCAACATATTGGAAAGTGATAAACAGAAATTTATTCACATATATGAACACAAGCCAGCAGTTCCGGAATAATAATGCCATAAACGAACACCTAAACATCTATATATACTGAGACATCTAAAACGATCCCACAGCCACCGTATTCCGCATGAAAAATACGAAAAATACAATCGAGAATGGGGTCAGCCGAAAAGTTAGAATCTCTTCAATGTTATTCACGGACTATTCACAATAAATATTTAAAAATGTAGAACAGGCAAAAAATAAGAATAAGAGTTAACGAAGAATATCATAGCTACTTGTGTTTTGTGGACGATAGCGCGCTTTTCGGTAATGACGGTGACGAATCACGAAACAAAAAAATACTGGTGATGTAAACGAAAGAAGTCGGATTAAAGATTTACCCGAAGAAAACAAAGGTCATGTTGGGCGGCCAGGCGAGAAAGGGAGATTAAAGGTAGCAAACAGAATAGAAGAGCGTGTATGCTGGTGGGCTAGTTACTAGCAGAGGAGTGCCCCCCTTCCCCCCTCATATTTATCAAATTCACCGAAAAAAAGGTTCGGTTGGTTCGTAAACGTTGGTCCATCGTAAAACATGACTGGAAATTAAATTACCCCCTATCCTTTTAAGTCGAAATCGCAATTCTTTCAGTCATAACTTATGGGACAGAAACACAAATAAACTACAGCACGCGACCTGAAAAACGTTGCGAGTGGTGTCGCAAGGTTCCATATACTTTACATCTAAACAAGGTAGACACGCACGCACGCATTGTTAATCTCAAGGTAAGAATGTAACGGAAAAAACCGTGCATGAATACATTTCAGGTGTGGCCTTTGGATCGGTAAGAACACCAGCGAATAGAAGGCATGGTCAATAGCGAACGCACGATAAAGCGAACAAAAATCTGATTGGACAGACGTAAGAGCAGTCAAGCCGCATCCTTATATGAAGCGAGCGAGTCCAATATGGACGCACGTAGCCACTGGCTGCTTGCTGCGGTGATCTCTGCCGGAAACATTGCTGAAATGTTGCCGCGTATCCGTCTCACACACGTTTTTAGATGTGAAGCATCTTATGGCGAAGCTTAATCCGGTGGTGGTGGTGGTGGTGGTGGTGGTGGTGGTGTGCCGCGTGCCCACCCTTACTGCGCATGCGCAAACAGTTAAAAAAATAAAAATAAAAAACCTCCTCTCCCCCTCTCTCTCCTCTAGGCATCCCTCCCCGCGGCAACCACACCCACACTGCGCATGCGCCTCCCTTCCTCTCTCCCCTCTTACACTCCCCCCCTCTCTCCATCCCTGCCCGCGGCGTCTAACTCCCCCTGCGCATGCGCGTCCCCCCCTCTCTCTCCTACGCTCCCCCCCTCTCTCCTCTACGCATCCCTGCCCACGGCGTTCACACTCCCCACTGCGCATGCGTGTCACCCCCTCTCTCTCCTCTCCTACGCTCCTCCCTCTCTCGCCTCGCGACGCCGACGCAGGCAGCGTCTGCTAGCGAGCTTCTTGGTTGAAAAAACCGACTGCTCGCGCTGCACAACCGTTCACTGGCCATCCCGTATATATAGCAATGGATCTTGACCTCCAAGGTGGTGCCGGTGGAGATTTCTCCTGTGCGTTGTTGAACAATAAAAATTCGCAGCGTGCGCGTTAACTAAAAGCGGAGAGCGGGTCTCTGTGTCCAGTCGGAGTCTTCTGTCTCTCATTGCCCATTAGCAGCGATTGGCATGTTCTAGTAGGAAAAACTGCTCCATCACTGCCTGCTTTGCGCCTCCCCAGTTTTCTCTCCTGCTCAACGCTGCGATGAGCGCCAGCGTCAACGCCGCCGCCAGTGTAAGCGTTAGCGCCCGCTGCTTCACATCTACACATGGTTCCCTTTAGCGGGAGATGGTGTAATTTTTGACTTTCCTCCGCGCATGTCCACACACTAGGGTGGCTAGAACGGGGAGGTGTGATGACCGGCCTCCGGAGGCTGGCCCAAAAAGCGTGCTCCTGCCACGCGGTGGCGCTAGCGGCGCGGGCGCCGTGCTTTTCTCGAGTCGCCTGCTTGCCTCTGGGCGGGCAAATGATTCGACCGCGCTCAGTTTTACCGCTGTAGTGTTTTTGATGCTGGTGGGCACATTTATTTAGGGTTGTAGACGTCGAGAAAGTCTAATTTCACGTGTAACCTACAAGCGCCGACCCTGCATGCAGCCGATACAGAGTGCGGGTATTCGCGGCCACTTCTTGCGTGGTGGGCGCGCTTGTCATGCTAAAAGTAGTTTAGAGGAATGCCTCCCGCAGACCAGCAGGTTGGAACAACCCTGCGCGTGTCGCTCGCAGATTAGTTATATATTTTCGATTGTAATACAGCAATACCTTGTTAATTCCAACTCTAAGGGGACTATAAAATTGTTCTAATTAAGCGGAGTTCGAATTATCGGACAGGTGCTAGAATGAACAGACATCGCGCCACACTGTGCGGAGAGAACCCACAGAAGGAACCTCTGGACTCTTTCCCGCGAATTAGGCGATACTACACGTTTGTGGCAGGTAATTTCGTAAATTAAGTTCATGCTCTAACGAACAGAATTTATTGATCAGTCAGTGATACGCCAGAAACAAGCAGCGACTTGCATTCACGTATGCAGTGAGCCTTAATGCGAAAATATACGAAGCTATTTGTGCTCCAAAACACGTTAATTTACATGGCAGAATTAACGCAATCAAAATATAAAGTCTTTCTCTCTTAGTTTATTTAGAATAATAATGAAATTGCCCAAGGGAAACCGCTAAAGCCATACATTGCCTGGCTGGGCCATGCCCCCCATACAGCAGTAGCAGCAGACAGACGACATTTACAACCATAATATCATAGACGGAAATCAATCACTGCACTTGTTTTACACAGATGAAAGTAATAAGTATTTTGGGTGATCATTCTGGGCCGATTTCTGCGAGGAGGGGCGTCAGCCAGGGTGCTCCCAGTTCGAATTAACCGTTGTAGATACCGACGCGTTCGAATTGTCGGGAGTTTTACCCCGTAGAAATACATAGGGCTATGCCGGGAACAGGGCGTCAGTTCGAATTAACTAAGTTCGAATTAACCGAGTTCGAATTAACGAGCTTTTACTGTAGTACTTCAAAAAGCGGAAGTCATTGCAATTTTTCTGCAGTACGCTAGAAGAATGCAATAAAGTACAAGACTACAAGACTGGTGCTTGATACAAGTTTATCGGAAACAGTACATTAAAACATTACACAACAGAGGGCTTTCCACTTCTTGGCTTTATTTCGCGTAGCATGCTGGTAGCCCTTTCGGCAGAAGATGGACACACGTAATGCTGTAGAACGTGACAACTGATCTCTTACAGTGGCTTGTCGACCCTTGGTATGGCACGTGCCCACTTTTCAAGTTCATCCGTGCGGGCCATAGGTCGGCACTTTAAGGGTCTACTCACTCAAACTCACTCACCACAATTTTTTCAGCCTCCGCACTCACTCACGTTCATACTCACGCCTACTCAACCTCATGAGTGTTCACTCCCGTTCACACACGTCCACTCACACTCATGAGTACTCACTCACGTTCACACTCACGTCCACTCACACTCGTAGGCACTCACCCACGTCCTCACTCACGACTACTCACACTCGTAGGCACTCACTCACGTTCACACTCACGACTACTCACACTCATAAGCACTCACTCACGTTCACACTCACGCCTACTCACACTCATGAGTACTCACTCGCGTTCACACTCACGACTACTCACACTCGTACGCACTCATTCACGTTCGCAGTCAAGTCCAACTCACACTCATAGGCACTCCCTCTCATACCCACACCTACTCACGCTTACAGGCGCTCACTTCCGTACTCACCCCTCCCACTCATAAGCACTCACGTTTAAGCTCACGTGTACTCACACTCATGGGCACTCACGCTCGTACTCACGCCTACCCACACTCATAGGCGCACACTCACGCTCGTACCCACGCCTACTCACACTCATAAGCGCTCACCCAAGTTCGTACTCATACCTCACGCCCATTGCCACTCACTCGCGTTCATACTCACGCCTACTCAGACTGAGAGGCACTCATTCACGACCATACTCACGCCTGATCACACTCATAAGCACTCACTCACGTTCATACTCACGTAAACTCAAACTCATAGGCACTCACTCAGGTTAATCCTCACGCCTACTCACACTTGTGGCGACACACTGCGCACAAACCGGCGCAGCCTCCGCCTCGCCACCAGCTAGCCCGGCGTGACACGGCCGCATGCTGCAACACGCCTCCGATAAGGGACAGCGCCACCGCAGCGTCACCAGAGGCTTACATCATCGACGGTGGCTATAAACCAAGCTGCCAAGCTCGGAAGTGTTCAGTCTTCCTCTAACCGTTCGAGCGCAGCGGTGGTATGCTCGCCCCGCTGCTGCTACTACGCTAAATAAACGATCGTTATGTTGTATGTTGGGATGCCTCCTTTCGTCGACACGGCATCCCACATCTGGTGACCCGGAAACCGAACTAACCGCACCGCCATGGCCGACACAGAAGCCCTCACCGCTCTGCGCCAGCAAGTGCAACAACTGCAAGAGGAACTGCAGACCCAGCAACAGCATCATTATCGCAATGCCTACACAACCAAGGCTGTGCCTGCCGGCTCCGCTGAGGACATCAGAGTTCCTACAGAAGTCATCCCGCACGCTGCCTCCTGGCGTGTTGCTGTCAAGCTTCCGCCGTTTTGGGTGGACTCGCCCGAGGTCTGGTTTGCCCAGGTCGAGGCCCAGTTCTCCCTGGCACGCATCACACATGACCGGAGCCGCTATCATTACGTCGTCGCCCACCTGGATGCCCGCTACGCCAACGAAGTGCGGGATATCCTTACCAACCCACCGACGGCCAATCTTTAGGAACACCTTAAGACCGAACTCATACGCCGCCTGTCTGCCTCGGATGAACAGAAGGTGCGACAACTCCAGTCCGCAGAGCTTGCCGAGCGCGAACCTTCGCAGTTGCTTCTCCACATGCGCGCTCTCACGGGCAGCATGGAAGTCCAGGATTCTTTCCTGCGAGCACTTTGGCTCCAACGACTTCCACCGCACGTCCAAGCAATTGTGCAGGCTCAGCTTAGGCTACCTCTGGACGAACTCGCCGAGATCGCTGACCGCATCATCGAGGTATCTGTGCCGCAGTCGTCGCTCACCACCCAGGCTGTTGCCGCCCCGCTTAACACCACAGAGCTTGCGCGCCGTATTAACGATATCGCTCGACAACTCGGCTTCATTCAGCAACGCCTCGATGAACGACTTTCAACGCGTCAGCGATACCAATCGCAAAGCTGTGACCATTACACCACCTCGTCGCAGCAGCATTCTGAGAACAGCCGGTGTTACTACCATGGGCGATTCGGTGACAGAGCCCGGCAATGGCGACCGCCCTGCTCCGCCAACAAGAAACGCCAACAGCAGCTCGTAGAGACGGCCGCAAGCTGCCAACCCGGAGGCCGTGGCATCTTCGTCGCCGACCAAATCACGAAGCAGCGTTTCCTTGTCGACAGCGGTTCCGACATTTGCTGCTACCCGCGATCGCATCTTCAAGGTCCTCGCCCGCCGACATCTTTCGAGCTCAGCGCGGCAAACCAGTCCACAATCAAGACGTACGGCTCGCTGCGTCTGCACATCCAGCTCAGGAACCTACGCCGCGACCTTCATTGGAATTTCGTCATCGCCGGCGTCGCTGAACCGATAATCGGCTCGGATTTTTTTGGCACATATAACCTCCTGCCGGACTGCCGCCATGATCGTCTCATCGACGCGACAACGGGACATTCCACCCCAGGCCAGCGAATGACCGCACAACAGCCAAGCATCAAGGTACTCAGTGTTGACAGTCACTCGCCGTACCACGCCATCCTCGCCAAATTTCCCGGATTGACGCGCCCCAGCGGACTGCCACGCAAAGTGCAGCACACCACCATGCACTACATCCGGACCACTTCAGGCCCCCCGGTTTTCTGTCGTGCCCGTCGCCTTGTCCCGGACCCCATGCGCATAGCCAAAGCAGAGTTCGGTACTCCCTCTCATACTCATACCTACTCACACTTACAGGCACACACCTACTCACACTTACAGGCACTCACTTCCGTACTCACACCTCGCACTCATAAGCACTCAAGTTCATAGTCACGCCTGCTCACAGTCATAGGCACTCACTCACTCTCATGCTCACGTGTACTCAAAGTCATAGGCACTCACGCTCGTACTCACGCCCACTCACAGTCATAGGCGCTCACCCACGTTCGTACTCAAACCTCACGCCCATTGCTACTCACTCCTATTCATACTCAAGTGTACTCACAGTCGTAGGCACTCACTCACGGTCACGTTCAAGCGCGTCGTCCTGTCTCCTTCGTGTCTGTGTGTTTTGATGAGGTTATCGAGCTTAGGAAAGCTATCATTTCAAAAATAATGAATACCTAGCATTTTTTGTAATTAGATGCATTCTAGATAGTTTGTATTGCAGAATAAGGCCAGTAACGTATTTTTTAGACGTTTCTGTAAAGATGACGCCAGTCTAAAGGCGAATTTTTTTTGTGTGTTAGAAAATACTCCGGTATCAGTGAAGTATCTTATGTTGTTCCTGGCAAAACCTCAGCATGAAATAAACTTGCAAGCAGCTATGGGTAAAGGAGTTATGAAATGACAGCTTACCTTAAGGGCTCGTTTTATCCAAAGTGCAAACTTAGAAAAATGAGTTCAAAGATTTCACATCATGCGATTTATTTCGATGGTCAAACAAAATAATTGAAGTGACCTGCTGCATAGGTTCAGCCTTCCTTTTGAACACGACGCTGTTCTGTGACAATTGCATCCAATTACATTCAATATTTGGCAGCTTTCGAGATGTAAATATTGCTTACAACACGTGTTGGTCACAGAAAAAAATAAAAACGTTATATGGCAATGAACTCGCAGGAGAAAGAGTATATCAGCTGAGTAGCACACAAACACAGCAGGAGTAACTCAGAATTGGCGCGAAACCAGGTGCATTGCTGAACTGTCGTTAATTCGATGGTGTATAGAGATTTCAAACCAGATATCTCACGTGATTAGTTTCCGCTAGAGATCCTGTATATGCTACCTTTAGGTAGCAGAGTTGCGCATCTGCTTTCCAAACGCCGCTAGCAACCATGCCCTGCGGAGAATCTGATGCACAGGCTGCGCCCGGAAAACATGGCTGCGCGACCCAGTCGCGTTCTGCAGGACACAATAAAGTTATTTTCCTTCCTTCCTTCCTTCCGCCGAAAGCGCTTGCCGTCCACCTATAATCTATCAAGTCACCGTCGTGTGCTCTGTAACCCGTTAGCTACGAACTGGTGCTTTTATTTGCTTTAGATTCATGTCATTAAGCTTTGACAGCAAAGTATTTACCTCGACTGGGCACCGTTTTCGAAATACATGCTGAAATAATCGATGCTGTAGGCTAAGGGAGTGGCGTTGGGCATAGAGTTTCCTATAAATACACTAGAGGGAACTCTGGCGCTAGTGTCTATGAGAGCTGCGACACACAGCGCTTCAGCCAGCATGGGAATCATGGGTAGTACACAAATTTGCCTAGTCTTGCCTAGTCTTCGTTCTTTTGGCTCCATGTGGCCTGAATCCGCTTTGCCGCAATACGAAGTTCAGCAAACGGTTTGCAGGTAAGCTTCACCACGTTGACCTTTTTAGGCTCACGAATTCAAATAGGCTCACGAAGTTCACAACGGTCCATTCTTTTATCCGAAACAAAATCAGAACACAACAATAAACAAAGCCACAAGTGCGTTCCAAGCCGTGAGTACGAAGACTAGGCAAATCCGTGTACTACCCATCATTCCCATGGTGGCTGAACGATCGCAGCGCCAAAGTCCCCTCTAGTTAATTTTAGGAAACTTTATGGCGTTGGGTGCTCCCGGAAGCTCGGAGGACATATATTGCGTGTTTGTCACTTGTTCTTTATCCTCCATAGCTGGCGCCACTTGACGTGGCAGTAGCGGCGGCGCATGTTTTCGGCCTTTTCGGCTCTACGATACGCCTTTTCGTTACCGGATAGACTAAAAAACGCTTTTGTACTCCCATGGCACAGTCCCGACAGCAGGTGTTTCTTCTTTCATCACCGGTCGTTGACGTGCCAGGCACGTCGACTGGCGATCGGTGACAGGGTTAAGCAAGTCGCCTGCAAAAACAGAGCGCGGCTTCGCCTCATAGCTATGATTGCTAGTGAGGCAAGATGGCGGACTTATGCGCAACTCTGCTCCCGTAGGGAACATATACAGTAACTCTAGTTTCCGCCCATTCGAGCTTCGGTTCCAATTTTCCAGCGACTCTGCAGTCGCCGAGGCTGGAAATATGCCTTCATAAATTGTTTGTCCTCTAGTTCAGTCTCCACAGAAAGTGTTCCGTGGCTAAAAGGCGCGACAAAATGCGCGTATAAACACGGGCATTCACTTCGCGTTCCTGCCTCTTGCCAGCGTAGGAGCCACGTCTTCAAAAGAGGTTTCAGATACGCTTTCACCTGCGAATGCACTCCACCGTCTCGTGAAAGAATTAGTTTTATTCTTTTCTGCTGCGCAGATAACAACCAAATTTGGTGAGCATCTTCTTTAGTGAACGAGCAATCGAAACCAAGTAAAATTTGAAAATCAATATTTTTTTCGAAAATCGCAATTTTATCCCCGCAACTCCCCTTAAATACTTTCTCTACGAATGTACATTTTAAGGAACAAGAAGGTGGGAACCTCGTCTTGTAATAAGGACACACTGTGCGCCAATAAAAGGACATCTGAGAAATTGCTTCAGGATTATTAAGCGCCGTACGCACCACACTGTAAGCGCCATACTATATTTGCGCCTCAATTAGTCTTTAATAAACAAAAGCCATTACATTCATAGTATGTCGGGGTGTTCTGCGCACTTACTGATTTTTTTCCACGTTTGCGCGAGTGGACGCACGCTGCACCTTGAGTATCGATGCAAATGTTCTTAGGGCTTACACGAAACTCCATGTCAAAGCGACATATTGTGGCTTCAGCAGCGCAGACTGCAATCAGCAAACAATCTCCCTTGATAAATGATTGCATCCCTTAT
The DNA here is from genome assembly GCA_030522465.1 of Rhipicephalus appendiculatus. NCBI lineage: Eukaryota > Metazoa > Arthropoda > Arachnida > Ixodida > Ixodidae > Rhipicephalus > Rhipicephalus appendiculatus. Next base: position 15,255 of record JALIZH010015675.1, read on the forward strand.
ATTAGGGGAGCGTGTACAAAGACGCGCATAATGGTCTCAACTCGTTGATAGACAGTTTTAGTTTGGCGTCTGCAAACAGGCGCACGTATAGATCTTTTCTGGGCGCACGTTGTCCGTGTCCTCAGCTCCATGAATATATGGCGCCCTCTAAGCGTCATTTTGAACACGAAGTCTCCGCGCACAACACAGTGCGATCGGAGGCGATGATGCGCACATTAAACGGCTTTAGCAAGTTACGGAAATACGGTACGCAAATACAGTATGGGACTATGGTAGCGCTTCTCCTCTACAGCTCGTTGCGCTTAAACTGCGTCCTGGAATAAACTTGAGCGCAGAAGGACGAGACACAAGAAGAGAAGGCGACTACACGGGCGCTCGTGTATAGTCGTCTTCTCATCTCTCGTCCTTTTGCGCTCAAATCTATCCCAGAATGAACCAACGCGCCCAACGAAGTATTTTATTAAAGTGCCTCCCCCCGATCCACAGGTGCATTGTAAACAATGCGTAGGCTGACAGGCAACAAAGAGGCGTGACACCCCACAGCAATTTTCGAAAATGCCTTTGTGGTGTTTCGGTGCCTTTACTGGAATTAGAAGCGGCGAAAGCACAACGAGCGAGAGAGGAGGAACGGTACCGTAGTACTGTACCGCATTTGCGTTCCGTATTGCCATTAACTTGCTAAAGCTCTTTCTCGAACGCTATACTACCAAACAAGCAGCGCACTCCGAGAGACGGGAGACAGAGAGGAAGTGCCGTCGCCGCAGTCACCGACGCGCCGATACAGGTGCCGACGCGACGGTACGCCGCGGCGCCAGGGCACACACCGTACACGAACGGCGCAGAATGAGAATGCCAGCCGCATGAAGTTTGACGTATCCGGCAGCGTCTTGGACACGCTAGCCGATCGAAATGCGCTGCACGAGTGACAGTTATCTCTTGACGAAACGTCAAATCTTTTAAATGCGAATGCATTTCATAGTCGGGCTATGTCAGGCATCCGGCGTTGGCGTTGGCGTTGTCCGCGGAGGAGGAGCAGGAGGATAGGTTGAGGAGGTGTGCGCGCCGGCAGGTGTTAGATGTGAAGCATCTTATGGCGAAGCTTAATCCGGTGGTGGTGGTGTGCGGCGTGACCACCCTTACTGCGCATGCGCAAACCCTTTCAAAAAAAAATAAAAATAAAAAACCTCCTCTCTCCCTCCTCTAGGCATCCCTCCCCACGGCAACCACACCCTCACTGCGCATGCGCCTCCCCTCCTCTCTCCCCTGCTACGCTCCCCCTTCTCTCCTCTAGGCATCCCTGCCCGCACCGTCCACACTCCCACTGCGCATGCGCGTCCCACCTCTCTTCTCCTCTCCTACGCTCCCCCCCTGTCTTCTCTAGGCATCTCTGCCCGCAGCGTTCACACTCCCACTGCGCATGCGCGCCCCCCCTCTCTCTCTCCTCTCCTACGCTCCCCCCCTCTCCCTCTCTCGCCTCGCGACGCCGACACAGGCAGCGTCTGCTAGCGAGTTTCTTGGTTGAAAAAACCGACTACTCGCGCTGCACAACCGTTCACTGGCCACCCCGTATATATGGCAATGAATCTTGACCTCCAAGGTGGTGCCGGTGGGAGGTTTCTCCTGTGCGCTGTTGAACAATAAAAATTCGCAGCGTGCGCGTTAACTAAAAGCGGACTGCGGCGGAGCTCGGCGGAGCTATATATGAAAAAAAATAAAAAAAAAATAAATAAAAAAATTAAAAAAAACAAGAAAAAGAAAAAAAAGGCTCTGCGCAGTGCTCCCGACCGGGCTGCAGAAATTAGGCGCCTTTTCCTTCTTCGAACCACAACCACCATATATAATTGGAGTGAAGCACGCGCGAAATGCATTCGCATTTCCTCACGATTCCCTTCGGGGAGGTGGGGGGGCATTTTTTTCTGATTGCTGGTTCTGATTCCTGTTTTCTTACAAACTGAAATGCCTGTTACTAAATCTAACACGATATCACAATAAAATTTTTCTTTTTTGCTGCCTCATATCGCTTGTCTAGTCGACTGCCGCTAGATAACAACGTCAGCACCATTAGCGCTTCTCACTTCCTCAGCACGACCACTCACTGTGTGAGTCTGTGTCGACGTGTTTCTCTGTGCGACGTAGCTACTAACGCTCATGAGTACACACTCACGCTCATACTCACGGCTACTTACCCTCATGAGTGCTCACTCACATTCATACTCACGCCTACTCACCCTATGAGTGTTTACTCACGTCCACTCACACTCATGAGTGTAACTCGCGTTCATACTCCCTCCTACTCGCCCTCGTGAGTTCTCAATAACGTTCACACTCAGGTCCACTCACACTCATGAATACTCACCCACGTTGAGCTCACGACTATTCACACTCATGAGTACTCACTCTCGTTCACACTCACGCCTACTCACCCTCATGAGTACTCACGTTCATACTCACGACTACTCACACTCATGAGTTCTCACTAACGTTCACAGTCACGACTACTCACACTCATGAGTGTTCACTCGCGTTCATACTCACGCCTACTCACCCTCATGAGTGCTCACTCACGTTTCCACTCAAATACACTGACACTCATGAGTACGCATTCACGTTGATACTCACGACCACTCACACACACGAGTTCTCATTCACGTTCACACTCACGACCACTCGCACTCACGAGTTCTCACTCACGTCCACTCACACTCATCAGTACTCACTAATACTCACACTCACCACGTTCAAATGAGTGTGAGTGAGTGTGAGTTAGTGCACTCATGAGTGAGTGTGCCGAGCTATGGTGCGGGCAGGTGCACCAAAGCGAGTCTTTCACCGCAGGACTTTTAGTCGCCGTCGCCGCCTCGCACAACGCACCACCTCTGCGTTTTTTTTTGTTTTTTTTTTCGTCGACGGCATTCTTCAGAGCGGTTCAAAAATCGACGACATCCGCTGACAGCATCTCCTTCAAGGAATCGGGAAGTGATAGAAAAACAGGCCGTGCTTCACTGACAGTGACAGCTAACTTGAGCTGCTTTTTACCTACGATACACGAGCAACAGATGCTCACAGTCGGGACATCTCAACGGCGCCCCTGACGGACGCGCCAAATTTCCCTCCAGCGGCTAGAACGCGCAGCGGGGCCTCGCTAGGCAATGAGCGCGGCGCCGTGGTTGGCACACCTACCCATTCTAGCCACCCTACCACACACCGATACTTCTTGAAGAATTTTGCTGGCCGGAGCGAAAAAATGTTGCAGTGGCTTAGCTCGGCTATGCCAGGATATACGTAGCGTTAGCAAAGCTTCAGCTGATTATTCTTAGCTTTCCTGATTGTCTAGATTGTCTGGGATTAGTTTGATTATCATGCTTACTGCTGCTCCAATGACACACACACGGTATACGTATCAGGGCTGGGCAGTATCGAAGATACATGTATCTTCGATACTATCTTAGATACTCTTTTGGTATCTTGTATCTGTATCGCGATACGTCTCACAAGACGAGTATCTGTATCTGTATTTCCGATACATTCAATTATGTATCGTGTATCTTAAGATACAAGGTACTGCTATCGCAACACACTACCGTGCGAAAGAATAATCGCTGACAACTCCTCTTCTCAAGCTACTGGTGCCACTAAGCCACCTGAATAAAACTAAGGGCAGTGACATATTTTTATATTTCCGCCATAGTCTACCAGTGAGGGCAGGTGATGAGCTGTGCGTGTCCCTTTTGGTGAGGCAGAGCAATATGACAGCGCTTGCGCAGTCTCGACAGAAACAAGAGCGCGAACGCATACGTTTCCGAGCTTGCCCACGTGCGTTTTCTTTTGTCGATTTTTTCCCTTTTTATTTGTGTCAGCGCCATGACACTCTTATCCACTTACCAGCGCCGCGTACCGCAATGCGTGCGGCGATGAAGACACTATGTCTGATTCCGCCCTCGTGCGTGGTACTTCTTTACGAAATCTGAAGCACGAGGTTGCTTTGCATCCCGTGGCTTTCACACATCAGCGATGTGAAGGATCTTGTGGATGTAAGTTTAAATTACACGCGATTAACTTATGTGCAAATAAGATTCTAACTACAGCACTGCCGGTACCGATGCTAGATCTAATAGAACAAGCGTTTACCTACCAGACGATATCTCGGTGTACCATATCCCTTTCTTCTTGCAATTTCTATTCCAATAGCTCTTGAAATCATAATATGAATGTCAGCACAAATGCTTTCTTAGTTGTCCCTCTCTTGCATCCCATACATTACCTAGGGCTCTGAACTGTTTTTTTTTCTCGGTCTGGTGACGCCAGCATGTCTTTTCTAAGCAGACAAAATAACCTCTCGGCTGTATCCTTACTTTTAAGTGTGTGTTTTATTTCTGCTACTGCTTACACATTTATATTCCCTTGAGTTTACTCGTCTGCCTAGGCGATTTGGGAAACAAGTATGTCATTATGTGGGCATGCATTAAGTGTACAGTAGCAAATATTTTGCTTACTGCTTGGTAAAATGGCGAAATTGGGATTATATTATGATAATGGAAATAAGCAGAAGCTATCTTAAACATCTTAGCAACGGTATTCGAGTAACATTTTTATACCAAATGGTCCGGTTGTCTCGTGAGCGTCCCAACGAGCTATTTTACGCAATTTTCCGTACGCATTGACTTTTTTATTGTCTGACATCAAAAGGTAAGTCGACGATACTTCATGATTAATTGTTATAGCTATTAGGAGTGCCGCCTGTGTCGTGTGTCTATACGTATTCACTATGAATGTTTGATACGGAACGTAAATTGTAATTGTTTTCCTTTTTTAGGCCTCCTTACTTTTTTACTGTAATTAATTGCCAGCTAATCGGAGCTATAGGTGGCAATAGCGTGAATAGCGGCGTTTTCCGGCGATGATTTGTGCAGCTTTACTGCCACGCACTCTTATTTTTTTATTTTGTTGTGATCGGGTTTAAACCACTAAAAACTGTCATAACTGCTCGGCGCAAGCCGCACCGCAATGTTTCGGAATGTTCGAGATTGTCTCAGATTGTTCTGTTAAGATTCCGCGCAAATCCTGCCGTGGCAGCAGCATTTCGATGAAGGCGAAATGCTAGAGGCGCATGTACTCAGATTTAATTGCACGTTAAAGAACAGCAGATGGTCAAACTTTCTGGAACCCTCTACTACTGCGTCCCACGTTATCGTGGTTTTGGGACGTTAAATCCGAAACATTATTATTAAGATTACGCGTAGTACGCGCGTACTCTAGTTCATTTGTGAGCTTACGCGAGCACCAGCGATAACACTGGAAGGTGTGAGCACTGATGTATGAAACAAGACGCGTTCTGCCGATGATCGAATTACCGAAGGCCGACGACATTTATTGCCGATATCATAGTACAGTGCGCATTGCTTGTATGTTGAGTTACTTGGTTTTCGGAGCACAAGTTAGCCCAATAAAGAGTTTCGTTTATACCAGAGTGACTGCCTTTCATAGTCAGCATCACGTGACAATACAATAGGTCTGAGGCGTCTCTGGGGTGCACATGTCATCTCGTTGATGAAAAATTGATTGCACTTTAGTGATTATATAAATAAAGAACACTTTACTCCAGTAGATAAGAAGAATATGAAAAGTAATTGCAGTTTTGTGTGCTCTACGTATACATAATGCGTCACAAAAAATGTCGCCACCAGCGTTGTAACTGCTGTAAACCTGTGATTCGATATTGCATAAGCGGTCTCTTATGAGCAAGGTAAAATTGAACGCCGGTATTTGCGCCATCGTGCGAAGACTTCTTATTGAAGCTCGTGTGGTTAGATGACAACCCGCTAGCTGGTCGGCAAGCTGAGCAGCGGCTCCCACCAATTACAGAAATGACAAGCAAAAACCGCTGTCAGCGAAGTGTCTAAAGAGCTGTCCTGTTAAGCAGCTAAAAGAACTGGAGGGAACACAGCGCAAAAGAAGACGAGGACAAGGAAGGGCGACGCACACACAACGCTGACTTACATTTTATTCAATGGAAGGGGTGGATGAACATCATACATATGCCCCTGACATGGGCGACAAAGTGTTGTAAGTCAGAGCTGCGTGTGCGTAGCCCTTCCTTGTCCCCGTCTTCTTTTGCGTTGTGTTCCCTCCAATGTTTAACCAACACGCCCAAACTTCGACGATAAGCTAAAAGAAACGCTAATAAGATCTTCGGAAGTAAACTCATTTACTTTGACCAAAAAGGACAAAACGCTTAAGACAATTGATTAAAATGAAATTAAACGGGTCAAACTGAAAAGAATTTTAAACAGACCTTTTTGTGTATAGGCGCTCGCCGCTACATTATCGGGGTCTCTAACAACAACTTTGCGAATGTATCGAAGTATCTTAAGATACAATTGGCATGTATCGTATCGGATACAATTGTTGCGGTAGTATCTTGTATCTGTATCTCCAATACTTTTTGCCTGAGTATCTTGTATCGTATCGCGATACAATTTCAAAGTGTCTTTGCCCAGCCCTGATACGTATTATGCGGCACATGTATATTAATTTTTGCTGAACGTCGTCGCTTCTCTATTGCCACAAAGACAGCTCGGTGATCAGTGAAGTAACACGCTGCCGTCTCTATCGCCCAACGCAGTATTTGGAATTATGTGTCTCAGATAGACAAGATGAATGGTGGTGAATCCCAAATCCTGCTCAAATCCTCCTTCCATAAATCCCAAATCCCAGCTTGGGACGCTAATTGCCAGGCAACTACTTCAGGATCCCATGAGTCAAGCTTCTCCGCTCTTCTGCGCCATTGAGCAGCATTTGCGCTCTCCTTCTCCATGGCTATACCACACTGGCAAGCGCCAGTCAGAAGCGCCGTGGCTCCAGCGTAGTGTCAGACGGCGACTGCACAGCGAAGGCTGCGCGCGCGCGCCGGCGCCACTGCGTCTACCACGGCTACGACGTCACTCCTCTGGAATGCGCAGACCGGCAGCGGTGAGTCGCGCGCGGCAGCGGCGGAGTGCGCGGGTGGTGCCGGCTCCAGTGCGCCAGCTGTGTAACATCACTGATCCTCGTGCATGCGCAGCACGGCTCTTGATGAGCCCCGTGAAACAGGCTTGGCTAGGCCAGTGTAGCTAACGCTACAAAAAACCTGCTCTTGCAACAACTTACCCTTCTACCCGAGCTGGCTACCCTTCCCTGCCTGGTCAAGCAAGATTCGCGACAATGACGCTGAAATACAGGCGTAAAGGCGGGGGAGAGGAGTGGTGGAAGTTGAAGACGAAAAAATGCTGATTCTCCCGTCTTAGGAACACGGCTCAGCCTCCGACAATAGTGTGCCCCCCCCCCCCCCCGCCGTGTCCCCTCCCACCCTCCACAGCATCTCGTCTGTGGGCTACGTGGAATTTTCAATGCATCGCTTGTTCCAACGTGTCGCTACGCGAAAACTTTCCGTACAGCACGTTGGAACCACATTTTGTATCGTATTTCCCGTGCAATAATAGTAACATTAAACGCGACTGTTTCTAAAAGCACGTGGAAAGCAATCGTTGAACGAGATTTTTACTTCAAAATGATAGGTACGGGACAAAAACACGGCGATGAAATGAAAACACGAACTGAAAAACATGTGTCAAACGCGTGTTTGTATGTTCGTTAACGATTGTTGGTGTTGGTGGGCAAGTTGGTTTGGAAGGCTTTTACCGAAAAAACTTGTCTGCGCTTCTTCCCGGCCCTTCTTGCGCCATGCCAATTTTTCGCAAGTAATGAACAACTAGCTCAGCAACACCCCTTGTTGAGCTTTTTACTACTTTCACAAGGCAAAGTTATGGGACATCACTGAAGCAAATGCGTTTGTTACGCTTGAACACAACATGCGCGTGTGTAAATACGTGCACACCCACAGACAGGAAACTGTTCGTACAGTTTATAAGCACTCGCACCATGCGGTCAGCGGCTGAAAGAATGTAAAGAATATAGCGCTAGAAATATTATGTAAGACCCGGTTTATGCACAGACTTCGTATTCACAAACTTCATCCGCTAAATGTATTTCTGCTGGAATGATTGGGCGAATCCTGATGCTGGATATATCAGTGAGGTCTGCGGACCAATGGCAAAAACATTTATGAAAGAGAAGTACTTTGAATATAAGTTTCAAAGTTTTTGTAGCGTTGAACAGCTCGTCAACGAAATGACCATCTAATGTGAGTGAGTCTGAAGGCCGCCTTTTGGGTAGAAAAGCCACAGTGCTAGTGGAAAAGCCACTGTTAATGTCCTAGCAGAAACTAACGAGAGGATGCAAGCTATTTAGTCGGCGTCACTTCGCATCCCCAAATAGTACATGCGGCATTAGCACGATACAATGCACGCATGCACTTTCTTATTTTTGCTAGTACACCAATCCATATGTAGCAGTTCCTGCAGCTTAGGCGAGCAACATTCAAGCGCTTAATGCTCTATGGCATTATAACCCTACTGAAACGTTCCGTATGTTTCCTTATGTGTTCTTACGGAAAACATACGGATTCCGTATATTTGTCATATGGAATATACTGATTTTTTACGGATTTATGCGGAAGCTTACGGAAATTGTAAGGAAAATATGGAGACTGACATATGGTGCATAAGGAATTCCATACGGGTATACGGATTTATCGTAAGGAACTTACGGAGTCCGTATCTAATATATGGAAGAGTCCATAAAACGATACGGAATATACGGGAATATTATACGGAACAAACGAAAACCGCACAGGCCCGTAGCCAGGAATTTTTTCGGTAAATGGGGGGTGGGTGGGGGGGGGGGCACTTGTTGAAGGCCTTGAAAGACGTGTATTTTTATTATTTTTCTTCGGTAAAACACCCCACTCAACTAAATTTCGGAGGGGCGGCTAGGGCACCCCCCTGAAATGGGCACCACCCCCCCCCCCGAAATGGGGGGGGGACCTAGAGCACTTCCACCCTGAAAAGCCAGGGGGGCCTAGGGTACCGCCCCCCTGGCTAAGGGCCTGCCGCACGGGCGTAAGGTTAGAATAAACGCAATCCAGATCTGCTCTTTGGAAAGGCCCATGTATCAACAAGAAGTACATGGATAGCATTGTGTTCGACACAATGAAGACACATGGGCGCACAGCAGGGGCGAGGCAGAAATTTTTTTCGGGGTAGGGGAGGCACCTCTGATCAGAAGGAGGGGGACGGGCAGGCAAATAGTCATTTTGCGCTTTGTTTGCCATGGTGAAAAAAAAAATTTGGGGGGGGGGGGGGGGGGAGGCACAGGCCTAGTGTGCCACTCCTGGCTACGCCACTGGTGCACAGGTAGAACGAGCAGAACCTAGGTGTGCACAAGAATAGAGGGAGGGGGGTGGTGACCGCCCCCTGTAGACACCTAAGAGGGGGTTGCGCAAAATCTGTCTCATATACTTTGACTTAGTAGGGGAGGGGCGGCGCGATGAACCTTCGCTCCCCCCACCACCGTCGGCAAAAAAATTCGACCTCACTCAGACTCACTCAAGAAATATGTTTTGCTCTGAGGACTCACTCAGACTCATACTCGCCAAAATTTTCCTCAACTGGAATCACTCGGACTCAGGCTCACTGTAATTTTACTCGACCGGACTCACTCGGACCCAAACTCACGAAGATATTACTCAGCCGGACTCACTCAGACTCACGGCTTCACCAGAATCTGAGTGAGCTTGAGTGAGTCGCTCATGAGTCCGTTAGCATAAAATTAGCCTTTTCAATCTTGGTGTCAATGCTCTTTTAATGCCAATACGTCACGTAATTGGTGCTCTACAATACGCCTTTATATCTTGTACCTTCAAATACGAGTTATCAGTGGTTTCAATCCAGTAAGGTCAATTCTATGAAATACTCGTGTCTCATTAAATCTCTTTATCAAGAAGTTCCCCTGAAAGAGTTGGCGGGTGAAGGTCATGACTCCCCCTTCCCTTAACTCACACCTCGGATAAAAAATATGAGGTAGCCCATCATTGAAATATATCTGTGAAAAGATTTGAGTACGAAATTAAGCAGATATAACGCTGATAGTTAAGCTGAAGCTGAGTAGATAGGACCATAGGTCGGCAATTAATGGTGGAGCTCACTCAGACTCACTCACGAAATATATTCCGTGCTTAGGGCTCACTCGAACTCAGATTCAACAATATTTACCTCAACCGGACTCACTCGGACACAGACTCACGAAAATTTTCCTCAAGAGGACTCACTCAGACTCAAACTCACCAAAATATTACTCACCCGGACGCACTCAGACTCAGGCTCACGGCCCAGTCTGGGTCTGAGTAAGTGTGAGTGAGTCGACTCATGAGTGAGTGTTTGCCAACGTACCCCCCCCTCCCCCCGCTGATAGTGAACTGTGGGTACGCTCGTCTGTGAGTGGAACCAATATGTGGCATACACATGTGCGGAATGCATGCGTATCAAACATGTGTACAGCAGTGGTAAAATCTTCTTGAGCGCACAAGCTTATATATGACATATGCAGACTATTTATTTTTTATTTATTTCTCACTACTGCAGTCTTCAAAAATCATGATTATTAGGGTGATGTATAGGTTTATAGGTTTATAAAAACACAAATAGAATTCCTAGCACAAAAATACAACTAATGAGCGTGAGTACCCAATCACGTTCATAGTTGCCTATACAGTATAATGGTTACACCACCTCTACTTATACCAGTCGACATTCACCCATACTCAGACTCATGCCTACTCACAACGATGAATTATTCACTCATGTTCATACTCACATCTACTCACATTCCTCTACACTCACTCATATACACGCTATCACACTGGTGAATACTCACTCACTTTCATACTCAGACTCACACTCATCGATCACTCACGTTCCTACTGCCCGCCTACTCACCCTCATGTGTACTCTCTGACGTTCACACTCAGGTTTACTCACGCCCCTCGCCACTCACTTATAATCACACTAACACCTTTCAAATGAGTGTGTGTGTACTCATGAGTGAGTAGTATGCTAAACTGAGGTCGCATCTTCTGTAGGTAAGAGACCTATATACATAGACATGGCAGCAAATGATTCAGTTCAACAAAAATGAGATTTGTATTGAAAATATTTGTCCACGTTCATGGGTAGGCTACCCAGAAGCTTTACAAGGTGGGCTGTTGTAACGTATTCTAAAGTGAATGAAATTATTTAGGTGCAGTTAAGCACAGCATGAACTTACTGGTTTAACCCTCGTAGTCGGTCATTCACACTGGCAACAAACATTCTCTTTGACATGAAATGACTTCATGAAAACTGTCTTTCTTTTGTCGTAATTGGGTGTTATTTAACTTCTCGTATGCTCAGTATTAAACCAACAACGACTTGTATCGAGAAAGAGCCGGTGGCCTGCAGGCTTTATTAATTGAAAAGATTCACATTGAATGAGCACTTTCTCTTAAGCAATACGAGGCAGCACTTTCTCTATTATATATACGTCGTGAGAGCATACTCAGTTGCCTTAATATGACACTTCCACGAATTAAACTTCTGCCTAAAGGACCACATTAAATACATCTCAGAGATAACAATTTGAGTTTAACAGCTGTAAGCGGTTCTTAAACTAGTGGTACTACCTGCATCGCCTGTATAAGCTGCAATTTGAACTTTCCTGAAGCACTGGTCTTGATAACGTACATTTTGTTACATAATGTGCGGTGCAGATGCACCATGTCTTACGTACGAAAACTTTAGGAAATGATGCATGCAGTTTTTTGTTAAAGAGCTTCACTCTCTCCCATTTGGTTGTACATAAGGGTTTAAGAGCACACATGTGTCTACATAATTCAGCCACAAAGGAAGTACTGATGTGTTCAAATCGGTACAGAGGAAGCTCACTGCTCTAATTAAAAGTGACAATGTTGCACTTCTGATCCTACTAGTGTAACACCTTCATCATCAGGTTAAACAGCTGAATAAGTGCCTATTTTTTATATGTTGTCATACGTGCTAATAAGTGTGGATGCTGTTCCAATCTCCGGTGATCAATATTACATACGCATTGTCGTACAGAAGCTGACTGTTGAAGATCCTAAACCACATACATCATATCCACGGAGTGAATGATGATGAGTGGGCGAAGCTCCGGAGGTTCATCGGTAAACCGCGAATCTTCCGTGAAATTCGCCCAGTACATCATCAAAGACGTGACATTATAATGGCTTTATGGTCAGTGAAATGGAGGGAGAGCGTTTCCTGGATGGGTCGTAGTCGAAAGTTTGCAAAGACTAGATCGATTCAGGTTCCTCGGATGGTGGTTGGTTGCATGTGGTCAAACGATATGCATGTGAGACCATATCGCGATGCCATGTGTTGTATGGCATCGCGATCGTCATCGTCATCAGCGTGATCGTTATGACGCATAGTGGGTACATTCCATGTGGTGTGCCGTGATGGCAGCGTCATCGTCATCACACAGGACCTTGAAAATCGAGGTGGCTACTACGTACTACAAACTACAGGGGACGCACGACCCACGGCATAAGAAGGAGCTTCGCCCCTAAAAAATAAAAAGCCGGCAGATCCCACGCATAGTGGGAATCGATGTAACGCGAAGCAGCCAGGAAGGAGCAAATCATGCTTTACATAATTTGCATGTCATGTTTAACATGTTACGACCTGTCATTTGTGTTCGTCATACAGTCACGTCGCGATATACCAATTTTGGTGTATGTCAAGCTAGCAAACTGGACGCAAGCGCACCATGAGCGTGGCATGTAAATGGCATTGTAGATGACATGCATGCCAAGATTTTCATGTTACCACCTGCCACTTATGTTCGTTATACAGTCATGTCACTCAATACCAAATTTGGTGTATATCAAGCTAACGAAACGGCCGCGAGCACGCCATGAGCGTGGCATGCAAGTCATGTCGCACATGACAATCATGATTTCCATATTACCACTCGTCATTTATGTTCGTCATACAGTCATATCACTCCATACCAAATTTGGTGTATATCAAGCTAACGAAACGGCCGCGAGCGCGCTATGAGCGTGGAATGCAAGTCATGTCGCTCATGAAGTCATTATTTTTATATTACCACTTGTCATTTATGATCGTCATACAGTCATGTCACTCAATCCCAAATTTGGTGTATGTCAAGCTAACGAAACGGCCGCAAGCGCGCTATGAGCGTGGTATGTAAATCACACTTTTCATGATCAATTAGTCATGATTTTCATGATATGACCAGCCATTTATGTTCGTCATACAGTCATGTTATGCCATACCAAATTTGGTATAAATCTCATTAACGATACGGCCAGGAGAGTACAAAGTCATAGGCGGCTAGATAGATAGATAGATAGATAGATAGATAGATAGATAGATAGATAGATAGATAGATAGATAGATAGATAGATAGATAGATAGATAGATAGATAGATAGATAGATAGATAGATAGATAGATAGATACGCTCAATGTCGCCGAATTTCGCAAAGAAATGCTTCGCATTCAAAAAAGAAACGGCACGCGGTGCAAGGCACTCGCGGCGTCCGGCGCGCGTTGCGCGAAAATTCCCCATCTCCCGCTAAAGGGAACCATGTGTGGATGCGAAGCAGCGGGAGATAATTAGATTGAGCGGGAGGAACGTCGCCGCTCTCATCGCGGCGCTGCACAGGAGAGAGAATGAGGCGCGCGCGCTCCGTCATTTTTATACCGCGGAACTACCGTGGCGCCCCCAGCGGAGTATGCAGCTGTCATACCAAGTGTCGTGCGCGCCGCTCCGTAGAGGACTCCCAGCGGAAAGGACGGGGGGGGACCATAGGAGAGGAGAGAGAAGGTCATGGGACGTGCATGCGCTGTGGGGGGTGTGGGAGCCGCTTCGTAGAGTAGAGGATTCCTAGAGGAGAGAGGGCGCGCATGCGCTGTGGGGATGTGGGACGCGGGCGCCACTCCGTAGAGTAGATGATTCCTAGAGTAGAGGCAGGGGGGTGAGCGTACGAGAGCATAGGGGGAGGGGACGCGGGGGCTGCTAAGTAGAGTAGTGGATTCCTAGAGAGAGAAAGAGGGTGAGAGTAGGAGAGAGAGGGGGGAGGGGACGCGCATGCGCTGTGGTGGTGTGGGACGGAGGGACGGACTAAACCCCCCTCCAAACACATGCAAGCAATATTAAGGAATGGGGTCAACCTGGGCGACAGACACCACCTGCCTAGCCATTGCTAAGCAGCCTCTCTGTGCTCTCGGCCACATTACTACGGTGTTCTGGTTCGAATAATGGGTGCTTCCCTACTTCATGAAAGTGGCCGGACGCGGGACGCGGGAGGGATGGACATAGCACCGAGCATAAGATGCTTCGCATCTAATGCCGCTCCGTGGAGTAGAGGATTCCTAGAGGAAAGAGAGGGGTGAGCGTAGGAGAGGACGCGCATGCGCTGTGGGACGCAGGCGCTGCTCCATGTAGTAGAGGATTCCTAGAGGAGAGAAAGGGGGGTGAGCGTAGGAGAGGTAACAGAGGGGGGAGGGGATGCACATGCGCTGTGGGGGGGGGGGGTATGGGACGCGGGCGCCGCTCTGTAGAGTAGAGGATTCCTAGAGGAAAGAGAGGGGGTGAGCGTAGGAGAAGAGAGAGAGGGGACGCGAATGCGCTGTGGGGGTGTAGGACGCGGAACGCGGGCGCCGCTCTGTAGAGTAGAGGATTCCTAGAGGAGAGAAAGGGGGGTGAGCGTAGGAGAGGAGAGAGAGGGAACGCACATGCACTGTGGGGGGTGTGGAACGCGAGAAGGAGGGATGGACTGAGCCCCCGCAAGCAAGATCAAGGAATCGAGTCAACCTGGGCGAGAGACACCACCTGCCTAGCCATTGCTAAGCAGCTCTGCTCTCGGCCATGACTATGGTAACTGTAAAGGTGGTTGACGGCCTTATTGTACTACAGTGTTCTGGTTCGCATAGTGGGTGCTTCCCTATTTCATGAAAGTGGCCGGACGCGGGACGCGGGACACGGGACGCGGGATGGGGGGACGCGGGAAGGACGGACACAGCCCCGAGCATAAGATGCTTCGCATCTAATAAGGACCCACTTGACATTGCTTGGGAGTCCCCACAGAATATGGATAGTCGTCCACAGAAACCTAAACGTGAATATGATGAAGAAGATAAGCAGCTTGGCATGATGCGGAACGCAAAGCCAGAGCAGCGGCAGCAAGATGAGCCCGGCAACAGGATCCTGCGGTTAAAGTACGACGAGCGGAGCTACAAAGTTTACGCCGACAGGATCCTACCGTACGTGCTAGAGCGGCCGAATCTAAGCGCCGACTCGGCGAACCGTTTCAAAATGTACATAGTCGTTTGCTTCCCATTTCTAAGGAGCTTCGCTGATCGGTTGTATTCGTACTCGGAACAACTGCTAATCTTTTCATTCTACATCATGAGTGGTGCAGAAGGGAGCCTTGTTTTCGTGCGCATCTCAAGGGCAGTTTTCAGTTTGAAAGAAACTGTAAAAGCGTTACGTGATAGAAAACATGCCCAAGCTGTTCCGAGATCTGAGTACCGGGAGCGGCAAATGGTGCATATGAATAGCTCGCCGTTATATCACTGGCACGAGCATGGCGTGTGGCTGTGTTGGCTAGCAGGCTGCGCAGCGAGGGGTCGCCGGTTCGAACCCCCGTTAGGTGGTCTGGATGACTGCGTCGACAGACGGCGACGGTAAAAATCAGCCGAGAGTGTCCATATAATTGCTATCGCAATAAAAACTCGCGCGATGCATTGATCTGAAATTAGTGACAAACCGTTTTCTCCGAACAATGGTCATTGATTTTTTCGGTGGATATCGATCCTACAGCGGAGTCGCTCAATTTTCTGGATTCCTCTGCGCTCTCCTTCGTTAAACACCGTTGAAGCCAGACTTGTGCACATTTGCGTCTTGCAAACAACGTCTCTGCTTTGTAGGTTGCGTATCCACTAGCAATCAGCAAATAGGTCAAGCTTAACAGTTTTATGATGGTACGTGTTTTTCTTCAGTCCTAATTTATTGCGCTGAAATAAAAGACAATGAATTCGCATGATACATAGATCTGAAATCAGTCACATACCATTTTCCCGGAACAAAGAGCATTGTTGTGTTCTGTGGAGATTGATTCTACTGCGGAGTCGTGCAATTTTCTGGATCCTTCTGCGCTCTCCTTTACTAAACCCCGTGGAAGCCGGACTTGTGCATATTAGCGTCTCGTAAACTACAGAAATGCTTGGTAGGTTGAGTCTACACTAGCGACAAGGAAGTAGTTGAAGCTTATGAGTGTTATAATACTAAGGCTTTTCCCTCAGCCGTAATTTGTCGCGTTGAAATAATTGAGATAGAATTCGCGTGTTACATCGATCTGAAATCAGTCACAAACTACTTTCTCGGAACAAAAGAGCACGGTTGTGTCCTGTGGATATTGATGTCACTGCGGAGTAAGTCGATTTTCTGGACCCTAATGCGCAGTCTCTCACCTAGTACCAGCAAAGCCGGACTTCTGCACATTTGCGTCTTGCGGACAACGTCTCTACTTTGTAGGTTGCGTCTCCATTGGCGAGAAGAAGGTAGGTGAAGCTCACCAGTTTTAAAATATCACGCGTTTTTCCTCAACCCTAATTTATCGCGCTGAAATAATAGAGAAAGAATTCGCCTGATACAAAGATCTAATACGATTCACAGTTTATTTGCTCGGAACAAAGGGCATTGTTGGGTTCTCAGTATCTTGATGCTACTGCGGAGGCAAACAATTTTCTGGATCTCTCTTTGCGCACTCCTTCAGTTAGCACCCTTGATGCCAGAGTTTTGCGCATTTTCATCTTGTGAACCACGTCTCTACTTTTTTGGTTGCGTCTCCTCTAGCGAAGAACAAATAGGAGAAGCTGATCAGTTTTATAATAATATGCGTTTTTCTTCAGCCCTAATTTGTTGCGCTGATATAATAGGCAAAATAATTCGCTTGATACATAGATTCTCAAATCAGTCACCAAACCATTTTCTCGGAACAAAAGGCATCATTGTGTTGTGTGGGTATTGATGGCGAGGCGGAGTCGTGCAATTTTCTGGATCATTTTGCGTTTTCTTTCGCTAGGCACCATTGAAGCCGGACTTCTCCACATTTGCGTCTTGCGAACAACGTATCTGCTTTGTAGGTTCTGTCTCCTCTAGCGATAAGCAGGTAGAAGGTTATCAGTTCTACAATGTTATGTGTTTTTCCTCAGCCATAATTTATTGCGTTGAAATAATAGGCAAAGAATTCACGTGATATGTGGATCTGAAAGCAGTCATAATTTATTTGCTTGGAACAAAGGGTATTGTTGCGTTCTGTGGATATTGATGCTACTGCGGAGGCACACGATTTTCTGGATGTTTCTGTGCACTCCTTCACTTAGCACCCATGAAGACAGACTTTAGCACAATTGCGTTTTGCCAGCAACGTCTGTGCTTTGAAGGTTGCGTCTCCACAAGGACATGGAGGTAGGTGACGCTTATTAGTTTCACAATGTTATGTGTTTTTTCTCAGCCCTAATTTATTGCGCTGAAATCATAGACAAAAATTTCGTGTGATGCAGTAACCTAAAATCAGTCGTAAGGAACTGGCTCTGGACAAAGAGCATTGTAGTGTTTTCTGCATATTGATGGCACTGCGGAATAAAACAACTTACTGGATCCTTTTGCACAGTTCTTCACTTAGCACGCTTGAAGCCGGTCTTCTTCGAGTTTACGTCTCGCAAACTACAGAAATGACCTGTAGGTTTCCTGTCCTCTAACGATAAGCCAGTAGGTGAAGCTCATCAGTTTTATAATACTACGGCTTTTTCTCAGCCCAAATTTATCGCGTTGAAATAATTGAGAAAGAATTCGCTTGATACATAGATCTGAAATCAGTCACAAACCATTTTCTCCGAAGTAAGAGCGCTCGTGTTTTCTGTGGATAATGATGCCACTGCAGAGTCGCACAATTTTCTGGAGCCTTCTGCGCTCTCCTCCACTTACAACCCTTGAAGCCAGACTTGTGCCCATTTGCGTCTTGCGGGCAACGCCTCTGCTTTGTAGGTTGCGTCTCCATTGGCGATAATGAGGTAGGTGAAGCTCATCAGTTGTATAATATTAGGTGTTATTCCTCAGCCCTAACCTTTTGCGCGGAAATAATAGGCAAACAGTTCACGTGACACATAAGCTGAAGTTAGTCACAAACGATTTTCCCGGAAAAAAGAGCACTGTTCTGTTCTGTGGATATTGATGCCCTTGCGGAGTAAGTCAACTGTCTGGAGCCTTCTGCGCACACCTTCACTTAGCATCCATGAATTCGGGCTTGTGCACATTTGCGTCTTGCGAACAACGTCTCTGCTTTGTGGGTTGCGTCTCCTCTAGCGATAAGCATGTAGGAAAAGGTTATCAGTTTTACAATATTGTGCGTTTTTCCTCAGCCCTAATTTATCACGCTGAAATAGTAGACAAGGAATTAGCGTTATAAATAGATTTCAAATCAATCACAAGCCATTTTCTCGGAAGAAAGGGCATTGTTGTGTTCTGTGTATGTTGATGCCACTGCGGAGTCACACAATTTTCAGGAGCCTTCCGCGCACTCCTTCACTTAGTACCCTTGAAGCCGGACTTTGCACATTTTCGTCTTGCGAACAACGTCTCTGGTTTGAAGGTTGCTTTTCCACAAGGATATAGAGGTAGGTAAAGCTTATAACTTTTACAATATTATGCGTTTTTCCTCAGCCCTAAGTTATTGCGCTGAAATAATAGCCAAAAAACTCACGCGATGCATAGATCTGAAATTAGTGACAAACCTTTTTCTCCAAACAATTGTGATTGTTGTTTTCGGTGGATATTGAGTCTACAGCGGAGTCGCTCACTTTTCTGGGTTCCTCTGCGCTCTCCTTCGTTAAGCACCGTTGAAGCCAGACTTGTGCACATTTGCGTCTTGCGAACAACGTGTCTGCTTCGTAGGTTGTGTATCCACTAGCGATCAGCAAATAGGTCAAGCTGAACAGTTTTATAATGCTACGTGTTTTTCTTGAGAGCTAATTTATTGCGCTGAAATAGAAGACAAAGAATTCGCTTGATACATAGATCTGAAATAAGTCAGAAACCATTTTCTCGGAACAAAGAGAATTGTGTTCTGTGGATATTGATGCCAAGGCGGAGTCGCACAATTTTCTGGATTCTTCTGCGCACTCTTTCACTTGGCACCCTTCCAGTAGGGCCTTTTGCAGATTTGCGTCTTCGAAACAACGTCTCTCCTGTTGATTTTTCGTCTCCTCTGCGATAAGCAGGTAGGGGAAGCTTATTCGTTTTGAATAATATGCGTGTTTCGTCAGCGATAATTGATTCGCTTAAATAATAAAGAAAGAATTCGCGTGATGTAAAGATCTGAAATCAGTCAAAATTTATTTGCTCAGAATAACTGCATTGTTGGTTTCTGTGGATATTGATGCTACCTCAGAGGCACACAATTTTCTGGATTTTTCTGCGCTCTCCTTCACTTAGCACCCTTGAAGCTGGACTTTTGCACATTTTCGTCTTGCGAACGACGTCTCCGCTTTGTAGAGTGCATCTCCGTTGGCGATAAGGAGATAGGAGAGGCTCATCAATTTTGCAATATTACGCATTTTTCATCAGCCCTAAGTTATTACGGTGAAATAATGGACGAAAAACTCGCGCGATACATAGAGCTGGAGTCAGACACAAACCACTTCTCGGAACGAAGAGCACTGTTGTGTTCCGTGGATATAAATTCCGCTGCGGAATAAATCAATGTTCTGAAGCATTCTGTGCACTCCATCACTTAGTACCCTTGAAGTGCAGATTTTCGTCTTGCGCAGAACGTCTCTGCTTTGTAGGTTGCGTCTCCACTAGCGATAACCAGGTAGGTGAAACTTATCTGGTTTACAACCTTAAGCGTTTTATTGCGATAGCAATTATATGGACACTCTCGGCTGATTTTAGCCGTCGCCGTCTGTGTTTAGAAAAAGTTTATTTTGTCGTGGTACGTAACCAATATTTGGAAACAGTGTATATACAAGGACAGTAATGAACACACAAACGACTAAGCACAATATACATTAAATGTTATCACAAAAATGTCCAAGTCCACAGGATGTCCGTAACACACGCTACTATGGACTAACACACACACTTATCACAACATACAGAATTTACATGACGATATATGTACACAATATACATACCTTCATCAGCACGCAAGTATGTACGCATATCGGATGTTATCGCGCAGGTTATTTACATAATTGCGAAGTGATGGCATGAAACTTTTATGTACAAGAACCCCCATGGATACGGGGACAACACCTGCCGACATATATACACACACAGAAAGGTAAATACATGCACATGATGCACGTGTGGAAACCACTGTCTGATGACCTGGCTACAAGAACCAGGCCAGATGAAAAAGCAGCTGCACACTTCCACTGACCACCGACAGGAAATGGCATGACCACTGCCGTAGAAATTCCTCTTCCCCGAGGAAGAACAATTCCTCTGACAAGAAAGACAAAAGCTCAGAGTACAAGCGTTCGAAAATCGAAAACAAAGCCCTGCGACGGTGACCCGCTGCAACGGCTTCACATCTGTTTCGCCACAAACAAAAAGCTCCCGCGGCAATTAGAAGGCGTGCCAAGCGACTA
The DNA here is from genome assembly GCA_030522465.1 of Rhipicephalus appendiculatus. Taxonomy (NCBI): domain Eukaryota; kingdom Metazoa; phylum Arthropoda; class Arachnida; order Ixodida; family Ixodidae; genus Rhipicephalus; species Rhipicephalus appendiculatus. Next base: position 35,893 of record JALIZH010015675.1, read on the forward strand.
CGTGAGCAACGACCAGATGTGACAAAACGATGGACTCCCACTCCAAGAAAACCTGTGTTCACGGCTCTCCAAAATACTCTTGCAAATACGCATTGCTGTAGCACATGCTGGTTTCACTCTTGTAGTGAGCAATTAGGGCAAGCGGAAGATGGGACCATGCCCCACCTCTCTAGTCTGTCTCGTGTAGGGAGTACTCTTCATCCCAGGCGCCACATGAAGTCGCGCAGACGGCCAGGCAGAAAGGATGCCGTTATAGCGCCCCACGAGATACGACTAGAACGTGCTAGACGGGCTGGTGGAACCATAGGGAGCAGCAGGGCCACCGTTATGTCTACAACCCGCTTTTCTAGGATATCTACATCAGGACAGACCTGCTGTGCGTGACGATAAAATTCCACAGCTGTGGAGTAAATTGCAGGTACGTCAAGAACATACGGCGCGGAATTAAGTCGTGCTTTCGGTAACAAATAGCGTATCTTAGTGCCTAAGAAGTAGCAGGCAAGATCACGCGCGGGGCACTGATCACCGTGTAGCAAGCGAAGCAAGAATCGTAGAGCAAGCAACCGACAGCGAATAGACACGGATGGGAACGCGAATCCGCCTCTGGTGCGTGGTTGCCCCAACGCAGCACGGCAAACCAGCTCAGTTCCACCCGACCAGAAAAAAGAGCCGAGAAGGAATCGCATCGACCTAGTTACTCGCAATGGGGGTTGTACAACATGACAAACGTACCATGCACGGCCGCAAAATACAGTCTGCGCTAAGTACCTTCTTTCGACCTGAGGTAAATCCTACTGTTGCGCTTCCTGAACATGTCGTTTTACATCTTCGAGTATTGAAACCCACACGGACGCTGATATGCCGTTGTGAGTATAATCGACCCCCAAAATGCGAATAGAGTCGCTTTTTTGAAGACGGAAAAAAAGAACTTAGGCAGGTGTCTGGGGAACCAATGAACAAATATCGACATTTTGAGAAATTTAACGCCGCACCTGAAATATCTCCATACTCAGCAAAAAGCCGTAGGCTACGAGACAGGCTGTCCTCATTCTTCAAATACAATGTGATATCATCGGCGAAAGCTGTCACCTTCACCGTACCACTTCCAGGTAGTGGGAGGCCTCGAACGTATGGATCATTAAGCAGTGAGCGCAGGAATGGTTCGAGACTAAGCACAAAGAGCACTGGAGATCGAGGATACCCTTGGCGCACTCCGCGGGTAACAGGAAATGGGGCACTTTCATGGCCATCAAGAAACAATGAGCTTTGTATATTTCTGTATGCGTTTCTGAGAAGCTCAACAAAGTTTTGCGAGAAGCCAAACGCCGCCATTACGCGAAATATGTAGCTGCGCTCAAGGCAATCGAATGCCTTTTTTTTATCAATGGAAACCAAGAGCCCACGTGCTGATCTCGCTATCGTGTACGCAATGATGTCACGCGTAACAAAGGAGAGACTATGAATCTCTCTTCCAGGGATCGAGCACGCCTGACGATGTCCTATTAAGGAAGGCATCAGGCTTTTCAACTCACCGAGTGACAACTGCTGCAAATGCTTTGTAATCGACCTTGAGAAGCGTAATTGGTCTCCATTCCTCCGGGCGAACTGACAAAGGGTCATGTATAGGAATTAACACAATACGACCATCGCGAAAAGTACCCGGGAAATCAAAGTCCTCAAAGCAGCGGCAAATAATAGAAGTGAAAGTGGCACCAATGTCTTCCCAAAAGGTTAAATAAAACTCAACGGGCAACCCGTCCGGCCCAGGAGCCGAACCACGCTTCATAGAAGACAATGCCTCTTTCACCTCATCAGCTGATGGACTTGCGCAAAGTTGTGAAGCTACCTCTGGTGGAACCTGAGGCGAACCGCTAAGCATTGTTAATGTCTCAGAAGTACCATTGTGCACTGACAAAGTCGTACGAGCCATGTTTTCGAAATGAGTTAAGAAGAGAGATCGATCACGCGCATGTGGCGACGCAATGGGAAGGGCGCTGGCGGCTTGGGTAATCAATGGACTCGACTGTCTGAGAAGTGAGCTTCTCGCAAAGCGCAGAACTTCGGGGTGAGCACATGGACTACGTCTGCAACGCCATGCAGCCGCCGACAACGAAGATGCTGCAATAAGGCGCTGGAAACGACTCCGTAGATCTCGCTGCCATGCGCGCATCAAAGGAGTTGGTCGATCGACCCGAAGAGCAATGCGTAGCTTTGTGGCAGTGTCTGCTAGTTCTTCCGACATACGCTGTCTCAAAGCACGCCCTTCAACTGAGCAGTGTAGACGCCACTGCACTTTAAGCGCGTCCCACGATTCTGGACCGGATCCGAAAAGGGAGGCGCGCAAGGCTCTAGACAAACTGGATCGCGAACGCGTGTCATGCGAAACGCGAATGTCAAGGCGCCATGGTCTCACTGACGAAGAAAAAAAATTCGCCATCTCCCGCTAAAGGGAAGCATGTGTGGATGCGAAGCAGCGGAGAGATGGATAGCTTGAGCAGGAATTTTATTGAAAGGATAAATGAGAATGTATAAGAGAAGGCGGAGAATGTGGTGTTTGCGTGTTTATTTAGGGAACGTGTGCGATTCCTTGCGTCGGTGCACGGGGCGCTTTAAAGACGACGGCCTTGTGATCGGTGAAGTGTAGCGTCAGGGGTTGCTTTTGAAGAGTTTTCATTGTGAAGTTTGCAAAGATGAGGTCTATGCACGTTCCCCTTATGGTTGTCGGTTGTATGTTGCCGTCGGAAATGCGTCGCAATGAGTACACATCTATCATGTGGTGGACGAGCCAGTCGTTCGTGGTTATATCCACGTTGAAGTCACCCGCAAGCACGAAGGGCGTGTGACTGTATGTCTAGTGTCATTGCCTTCTCTAGGTAACGTTCGACGTTCTCTCTGGAGAAGGGGGGTGAGTGTAGGAGAGGATATGGGAGGGTACGCGCATGCGCTGTAGGGGGGTGTGGGACGCGGGGGCCGCTCCTTAGAGTAGAGGATTCCTAGAGGAGACACAGGGGGTGAGCGTAGGAGAGAGGGGGGGAGGGGACGCGCATGCGCTGTGGTGGTGGGGACGCGGGAAGGACTAAGCCCCCTCCAAACACATGCAAGCAAGATCAAGGAATGCGGTCAACCTGGGCGACAGACACCACCTGCCTAGCCATAGCTAAGCAGCCTCTCTGTGCTCTCGGCCATGACTCTGATGACTGTAGTAGTGGTTCACGGCCTTCATATTACTACAGTGTTCTGGTTCGCATAATGGGTGCTTCCCTACTTCATGAAAGTGGCCGGACGCGGGATGGGGGGACGGGGGGACGCGGGAGGGACGGACAGAGCCCCGAGCATAAGATGCTTCGCATCTAAAAGGAAAGCAAGCCTCGAGCGCTACTGGTCGATGATCAGAGACATAAACAGGGGATGATGGTAATGGTGACACATAGCAACGCGACACATAAGAAGTTGGCGCACTTGGCACGTAGAAGCGATCCAACCTACTAGACGACGAGCCACGCCGCCAAGTCCAGGCACATTGTGATCAATGTAAAAGTCTGTACGCATCTATTAAAGAAAAGTGCTAGACAAGGCGACGCAGCTCGCGTGCGTTCCAGTCAGGTCGACCCCATCCCGGGCCCTGCACGTCAGCTCGCGTATCTAATACGCAGTTAAAATCTCCGGTGAGTATCACATGCCAACCGTCCAGAAAACACACGTCGAGATCACGGAAACAATTGTTACAATTGGCTGCTTGGGCTGGCCCATAGATACATAGAATGCGTAACCTGAATGACGATAGCACGCAGTCGAAAGCCAGTACCCGACCTAGCCCATCATAGAAAACGTGGTGATCTCGCAAAATAGTTCGGTTAAAACTAATAATTCCAACTCCGCTTAAGCGAGATGTCGCGAAAGAAAAGTAACAGTCCAAGTTGAATGCGCGCTTTAATGCATGAACGTGGTCAATTGTAAAAAAATGTCTTTCTTGTAAACAAAGAATATCGCTATGTTCTGCGCGTGCTACGCTAATAACTTCGCCTTGTTTTACTGGGTTGCTGAATCCTTGAACATTTAAAGAAATAATTTTTTTAGGGTATCGGTCATATTGAAATAATAATGGGTAACCTTACTGACCTGGTCGTGTAGTTCAATTCGGCACCCCGGTGTCCGGGGGACATGCAGTGCACACGTCACACAACACATTTCGGCCCTCTAGAAGGTCGAGGTTTCTTCGGCTACTGGGACTCAGACCGGCTATCCTGGGAGCCGTCCGAGCTGGTGCCAGCCGTGTGCGCACGCTTAACTTCTCGCGGGACAAGCATCTCCACATCCCATTCGTCTAGGCTAGGTGACATCTCGATGCTACTGTCCACTCCAAGGCTGAAGCTGCTTTCCGACGATTGAGGTAGAGGTAGGGCTGAAGGGTCAACGTTGTCTTCGACGACGACCTTGACTGCTGACTGTTTGTCGAGGCGCGTCAATAAAGAGTTCCCATGGCGTCTTGCAACTTGTTCGAGGAAGTCGCGAGCCTGGCTTTCTGATGGTACCGGTGTGTTTGGCTTGTTCGGCTTTGAAACTGCGTCTGACGAAACACCAGCGTCTGACTTCGGAATGTCTGAGACTACGGCGCAGTCAGCCGCTAGAATTAAAGGTGTGGCCAGTGCGTCGGCCACTACAAGCGTTTGCTCATCAGCTGGAGACGCGGGCAAACATGGCACATTGTATTTGCCTAAAGTGGACGCCACGTCGTCCATGGCGTCTTCTTTTCTTGTCAGGGAGGCTGCCAGACATGGCTTGTTGGGGTTGGCCAAGCTGTGTACTTCTTCATTTTCTCTTAACGTGGCTTCCGGAGGTGAATTCTTGACTATTTCTTCAGCAGCTCCGGTTTCACGTTCAGCTGTTATCGTAGGTGGCATGGTCGGTAGAGGAGGAAGGAACCAGCAGCAGCATCCGAATATGAGCGCCGTACTGGGCAGACGGTAGTGGGGTGACCATCTCCACAACTTCGGCAGGGGGGCGGTCGCATCCTCCACCATCGTGCCCATGGACGCCACAGCGTCCACAGAACGGAGCTGTGCACTGTGCCCGATAATGGCCACTGGAGCCACACTGACGACAAACACGTAGTAGGACGCGGTAATCGAATGTGACTCGATGGCCCAACATTCGTAGGTAGTTGGGGGCGGGATTTGTGGTACTTATTTCCATCCGGACAAAACATGTGCCTGTGAGGACTCCGCGTCGTGCGCTCATGAAGCCAGCATTTGCAGACAACACCTTGCCGTATGGGGACAAGGCATGAACGAGGGCTTCATTGGGGACGAAGGACAGTAGGAATAGGCAGGCGACGTTAGTTACCTGCGGGCCAACAGGAACGACGGGAATACACGCACACCACGATGGTCAGGCAGCCAGCGTCGACAATGAGTCATGGAAGCCATGCTCTTGAATGTGACTTGGAAGTTCATGCCTCCCATATGCTCAACGCACTGAACCTCGGACAGGCCAACTATTGAGGCTGTCGCGTCGACGACGGTCTCGGGACTAGTCCCCGCAGGGACAACAACATCGAAGGCTTGGGCCTTCGATGGGGTCCACGACGTCGCAGGCGCCATAGCTAGATTTGGTGGACGTCCCAGACGTAGAACACGCAGGGACGTCAACAGGATCACGCTGCCTTCGTCTTCTGAGCGAGCGACTAGCTGAGGTGGACGTCCCGGACGTAGAACACGCAGAGACGTCAACAGGATCACGCTGCCTTCGTCTTCTGAGCGAGCGACTAAGGTATGACGAACGTAAAGTTGTGGACGCCGTCATTACAGACCACCTAACGGGGGTTCGAACCAGCGACCCCTCGCTCCGCAGCCTGCTAGCCAGCACAGCCACACGCCATGCTCGTGCCAGCGATATAACGGCGAGCTATTCATATGCACCATTTGCTGCTAGTGGTACGCAGATCTCGGAACACCTTGAGCGTGTTTTCTATCACGCAACGGTTTTACAGTTTCTTTCAAATTGAAAACTGCCTTTGAGATGCGCACGAAAACGTGGCTCCCTTCTGTACAACTCATGATGTAGAATGAAACAAAAGAACACCGGGCACGCGTCAGACGCCACCGCGTGGCAGGAGACGCAGAGGGGTCATTCCACGTGCCGCAGTTTAAAAGAAAAAGAAATATCAAACAGCGTCGAAAAGTCATATAATCATATAATCAATCCTTGGCCAATCCCCCCTGAGTGGGTATGAGCCATGTCAGAGGCAACAGCAACAACAGTGTCGGCTTCTGCACTGTGGACACTCACAGCGCATCGCTCAAATACAAATACGTAACACCTGCGACAGTTGTTAGTTAACGCTTGTCGTGTGTATACCTATGCGTCCTTTTCGAACGTCCTTCTTTGTGCTGCGGCGGCGCGTTGCAAGTATCCAGCTGCTTGTCGTTCTTCGTGTGACAAACTAATTTCTTGCTATCGCATTCATTGCTTCGGCCTAGTGGCGAAACTGTGACTTTTTTCGTCAGTCCTAATTTGTCGCACTTAAATAATAGACAAAGAATTCGTGTGATACATAGATCTGAAATCAGTCACAAACCATTTGCTCGAAAAAAAGAGTACTGTTTTGTTCAATGGATACTGATGCCTCTGCAGAGTCACACTAATTTCTTTATCCCTTTGCGCACTCCTCCACTTAGTACCCTTGAGGCCAGACTTGTGCGCATTTGCGTCTTGCGATCTACGTCTCTGCTTTGTAGGTTGCGTTTCCACTAGCGATAACCAGGTATGTGAAAATTGTCGGTTTTAGAATATTAGGATTTTTGCCTCAGCTCTGATAAATCGCGCCGAAGTCATAGACGAGGAATTCGCGTGATACATAGATCGGAGTTCAGCCACAAACCATTTTCTAGCGAAAATCATTGTTGTGCTCTGTGGGTGTTGATGCCACCGCGGTGTAAGACCATTTTTTGGATTCTTCTGTGCCCGTCATCTGATAGCACTCTTGAAGCTGAACTTGTGCACATTTTGGTGTCTCCACAAGTGAAGAGCAGGTTAGTCCACTTCTCCGTTTTACAGTATTATGCGTTTTTTCTGTTGATGACTTACCACGCCAATTTCGAAGAGAAGAAAATTCCTTGAGGCATCTTTGTCAAAGTGGTCGTAAGTGGTCATTTGTGTGACACGCTGGGCATTAGATTTTTCTGCATACTTATTCGCAAACCACCAGTGAAGTAAACTTGTGGGTGGTAGGTTCGTACGAACTTCGTTTATGTTTTGTAGGTTTTGTCACCATTAGCGATAACGAGGAAGGTCCAGCGAACGAGTTTTACAATTATGATAGCTTTTCGTGAGCCCCACTCTGTCGACTAAATATTGAAGGTTAAAAAATAATTTCATGAGTCGCACTGAACGCAGTCGTAAGGCTAAAGTATCCCTTCACAACAAAGAACATTGCTGTTTTCAGGGAATATTTATGCAAGTAGGATGTAAGACGACTTCCTTGACACTTGTGCGCAGGGCTTGAGAAACTGCTCTGGAAGCCAGACTTGTGCACATTAGGGTCCTAAAGCCTACGTCTAAGTTTCGCATGTATTTTCGCCACAGATCAAAAGCTGGTTGGTGATATCACCAATTTTACAATGTTCTGTGGTTTTACTGAGGCCTACTAGATCGCTCTTAAATTGAAGTTTGTGAATGCGCTTTTTGCAGAGTTGTTAAGGAGTAGTAAAACCTTTGTATGGCACAAAGATAAGTGTTGTATTCGGCGAATATGTATGCTATTTCGGAGTTTGACAATCTTCTGGATCGTTCTGTGCATCCTCAGAGACCCCCCTTTCAAGCCAGAAGTCCGGATTCGCGTTCTACGCACTACATCTTAATTTTTATGGCTCGTGCTTCCTCAACCGAAAAACTGGTTGCTTCAAATTGCCAGTTTTAAGATAATATTGCTTTTTTTTGCGGTTCACCTTATCTCACCGAAATCAAAATAGCTTGACGCATAGTTCTGAATGAAATAACCAAGCGTTTCTTCGGCCTAAAATGCACTGTTTGTGTGGCTTCGTGCTAGACACGCATGGATTTGAATTTCTTTTCCCGAACCTTTCCGCCACCTTGCGGGATTCCGATAACTTATTTGCAAAACGCTGTGACCATGCGCTTCGAGTTTTAGATTCATTCACCCTAGCGCTTCAAATCGCTAGATTCCTGGTTATTTAAATAAATGAGTGACCACGCCTGAAATCATTAACAAACCAGCCCAGTCTTCAATTCCACGACAAGGGAGAATATTGCGGCAAATATAAAGCTTTTTTTGTGGAGAAATGCGATCGCATTTCCTGGTGGCTTCGTGCTACAAATGATTCCTCGTCATTTTTTTCGAACCTTTCTGCCTTCTCCTGGGATTCCGAGAACCCACTTGCAATATGTAACAATACGTGAGGTGCACGGAGCTTCAGGTGGTGGAGAGGAACGGTGGACTTGACTGAGAGCGTCAAAACTATGCAGTGAGTTTCTCTGCAACAGCAGCTCAATACATCTGGCACGACGCCTGGTGCAGCATTGATTAACTTTAGACAATACGAAGTGTCCGTCAGGCTTTCACCTTCCTATTTGACAGGAAATCTCATACGGCTCAAGGGTTTCGTTATATGATAACATCCAGCAATGGTCTCGCTTGATTTGTGTTTGTATCAGGAGTATAATTAGCAGAGGGGAATCAGTCGACTTTTTTCGCTAGAATCAACGTGAGTTTCGTTGATCAGATGCTCACTTATTTCATTGCACAAAATCTCACTTCGTACCTGGCACTTTCCAGATATCGTCTCCGAACCATCTACGCATTTTTCATTGTCTAGTACCAGCTCCCTATCCACTACACTTTCCTACCTTAGTGCGGGATGCTGGTTTCAAGTGGGCGTGCTATTAGTTTCTTTTTCGAGTTGCGCACTAAAACCACATTGTTCTTCTTATACCATTGATTTTACGCATTACGAAAGAAAACCAACGTGAAAAATAAGCCGTGTGGACTGCCTGTTCTGCACCAATTTCACCAGGTGAAAAAGGTAGCATTCGCCGACCGCCAGTAGAAGTGCAAGTTCATTCGTATTATGTACTTCGAACATCTCAAGACTGGAGCGGTGCATGCTTGTGCACGCGCCATTGTTGATTCAATATATACCTGAGGTTCGGCCGCTAATGAAACATACATCGAATACCAGTCTCATTCAGGGGATATAAACATGTGTTTAAAAAAGCGTGAAACGGCGATCATTTTGGCGACCACTCTTAAAGAAGAAAAAGCCATCCGCGCGTAGTGTCAGGCGCCTATAGCCTAAACGGTATAGTTGGGAGTTAGATCGGACATGCGCTATCATATTACGACGGTAATTTGTAAATGAACATTAGATATCTCAGATGGACGTGCTCTGGCTTTTCCTAAATTATGGTTATTGTATGAACTCTGCACGGGATCATCAAAATGTTTATATCCAGTAAAAATTAACTGCCATGTTAGGTCTTTTCACCGCCATGTCGAGATTATGTACATTGATATGGCATGGTCCTTTGGCGAAAATGGCGCAGAATGGATAAGAGAATGAAATAATATTGAATATGTTCATAGCGCATAGGCAGTGAAAGCTTTTAGGTCAATTAGGTACTTGCCTGGTCGTTTATCTGTAACGGCCCGCAGGGACTCCACACTGCCAATTTCACCTTTGCATGTGGTTTTGGAATCGCCATCTTTTTCAACACTCTGCTATGCAATACATGTAATGCAATCGTTTGCTGGATGAGACGCAAAGTGTTCAACTGTACCGACTTTCAATTATTGTACTAGATACAAAGAGTCAGCAGTTTCATCAAACCGTGTGTCTGCATAAAAAAACACACAGTTTCGCCACTAGGGCAAACCAATGACTGCGATAGCAAGAAATTAGTTTATCACACGAAGGACGACAAGCAGCTGGATACATGCAACGCGCCGCCGCAGCACAAAGAAAGACGCACACAGGACAAGCGTGAACTAACAACTGTCGCAGTTCTTACGTGTTTGTATTTGACCCACGCGCTGCCAGTGTCCACAATGCAGAAGCCGACGCTGTTGTTGTTGTTGCCTCTGAAATGGCTGATACCTACCCAGGGGGATTGGCCAAGGATTGATTATATGATACCCTTAGACTTTTCGACGCTGTTTCATACTTCTTTTTCTTTGAAACTGTGGCACGTGAAATGACCCCTCTGCGTCTCCTGCCACGCGGTGGCGTCTGACGCCAAGTGTGCCTAAGGAGTGTGCCCGGTGTTATTTTAAATGCGAATGCATTTCTTAGTCGGGCTATGTCAGGCATCCGGCGTTGTGCGGCGTTGTCCGGCGTTGTCCGCGGCTCTCCGCTCTCACTCCCTCTCCCATAGCAACAGCTGCGGGCGCTCGCGCTTATCCTCGCCCCTAGCAACCGGAGCAGGTGGTGCGGGTGGAGTAGCGGAGAGTGAGTGGAGAAGAGGAGCGCGCTCTGGTGTGTGAGGGCGCTCGCATCGCGGGAGCCACTCTCTCTCCACACACGCGGAGCTCCCGCGTGTGAGGAGAGAGAGTGTAGGAGAGGGTAGGTGCAGTGCTTCGCCGCTCCTTCTCTCGCCGTTCGCTCTCTCTCCTCCCTGCGCCCCACTCTCCCGTCCGCTCGCTCGCACGTATATATATATATATATATATATATATATATATATATATATATATATATATATATATATATATATATATATATATTGTAAAGAAGAGAAGTTGAGCACGAGGCCCAAGCTCCACTGCCGCTCATCGTCATCACACTCGGCCATGACTGCGAAATGGCATGCGGAGCTTCAGCAATGGACTCAGGCGGACGACATTGGCTGTTCCGCATTGGTCGTCGTCGGTCCACACGCCCGGGGCCCTGAACCGTCTCTGGCGGGTGGTATTGGCTGTGTCTGGGGGGTCTCCCTCGTAGACACCACGACCCGCCTTGCTGGGCTGCCGAACACTGTGGTGGGCGACCTTGGCTGCCGCGTAGCGGCCGCAGCACGCTTGGGCCTCGTGCTGGTTGACCACGAGGCCCAAGCTCCACTGCCGCTCATCATCATCACAATATATATATATATATATATATATATATATATATATATATATATATATATATATATATATATATATATATATATATATATATAAATAAAAAATTAAAGAAATATAAAGAAACGAAAAAAGAAAAAAAAGACAGGCGCTGCGCCATGCTCCCAACCGGGCTGTAGAAATTAGGCGCCTTTTCCTTCTTCGAACCACAACCACCATATATAAATGGAGTGAAGCGCGCGCGAAATGCATTCGCATTTCCTCACGATTCCCTTCGGGGAGGTGGGGGGCATTTTTTCCTTCTACATCATGAGTAATACAGAAGGGAGCCACTTTTTTTGCGCGTCTCAAGGGCAGTTTTGAATTTGAAAGAAACTGTAAAAGCGTTGCGTGATAGACAACACGCTCAAGCTGTTCCCAGATCTGCTTCCGCGAGCGACAAATGGTGCATGTGAATAGCTCGCCGTTATATCACTGTCACAAGCATGGTGTGTGGCTGTGTTGGCTAGCTCAGCAGGCTGCGCAACGAGGGGTCGCTGGTTGGAACCGCGGTCAGGTGGTTTGTAATCTTTTTTAACTGATTTATATTTCTTTATGCCTTTTTTATATATGCACGTACATATACATATCCGGGACATGACGGCGTCGACAGACGACGACTGCGACGGCCAGAATCAGCCAAGAGTGTCCATATAATTGCTATCGCAATAAAAGAGTACTGGAGAAAACTTTAGTAACCACTCATATTCTCTTGAATACATGCATCCCGAGTACTAAGAGCCAAGATGACGCTTTCCATAAGCAATGGTATATGACATGGCGCACAAATAATCGACTGAGGCTAAGTTTTCCGTAATGTAATACAAGCTAGCTTCCGGATATTAAGGTGAAAGCCTTTAATGTCTCATTCTCACGTCCATCCGGTGTCCGTCCGGCGTCCGTCCATCCGTCCGGTGGTGGTGGTGTGCGTCCTGACCACCTTTACTGCGCATGCGCAAACCCTCCCCCCGCACCTCCTCTACTACGCTCCCCCCCTCTCTCTCCTCTAGGTATCCCTCCAGGTGGTGTTGATCCCTCCCGCCCACGGCGTTTACACACCCATTGCGCATGCGCGTCCCCTTCCCTCTCTTTCCTACGCTCCCCCCTCTCTCCTCTAGGCATCCCTCCCGCGGGGTTTACACCCCCCATCGCGCATGCGTGTTCCTTGCCCCTCTCTCTCCTCTCCTACGCTTCCCCTCTCTCTCCTCTAGGCATCCCTCCCCCGCGGCAACCACCCCCCCCACTGCGCATGCGCGTGCCCTCCCCCCTCTCTCTCTCCTCTAGGCATCCCTTCCGCGGCGTTTACACCCCTAATGCGCACGTGCGTCCCCTCCCCACTCTCTCCTCGCCTACGCTCCCCCTTTCTCGCCTCGCAGCGCCGACGCAGAAAGCGTCTGCTAGCGAGTTTCTTGATTGAAAAATTAGCAGTTCCGAGTAGGATTACAACCGATGAGCGAAGCTCCTTACATGATAATGATGAAAACATTTTTATTTAAAAATAAAGAAAACAAGGAGGGTCCCTATTCCGGGCCCGGGCCCGCTGAACGAGCGCCCGACAGACCTCGGGAAGCAAACGACTATGTACATTTTGAAACGGTTCGCGACGTCGGCGCTTAGATTCGGCCGTCTAGCACGTACGGTAGGATCCTTTCGGCGTAACCATTGTAGCTCCGCTCGTCGTGCTTTAACCGCAGGACCCTGTTTCCAGGCTCATCTTGCTGCGGCTGCTCTGGCTTTGCGTTCCGCATCCTTGTTTATTTGTTTGTTTGTTTGTTGCCTCTATCCTGTGGCACGTACCCTTGCCAAGCTGCTTATCGTCTTCATCACATTCACGTTTACGTTTCTGAGGACGACTATCCACATTCTGTGAGGAGCCCTAAGTAATGTCAAGTGGGTCCTTATTTTTATATATATATATGTAAAAACATGGTTTTCGGTAAATTTTATTGTCGTTTATAAACGCGAACTGTTTTTCCGCCGCGCATTGTTTTTTGCGCAACGCGCGCCGAACGCCGCGAGCGCCTTGCACCGCGTGCCGTTTCCTTTTTATTTTTTTTTATTTATTTATTTTTTTTTTTTTTTTGCGCCGACGCCGCGAGGGAAGAGCGTCTACTGCTACCTTAGACAAAGCGCCCGTGCTGCGCTAGAATGATGGTTGTCATTTCACAATTCACGATGGTGAAAGTGAAGACAATTATAAGCAGTTGTGCACAGAGCTTATTTCTTTTATTTATCCTCGAATTTCTGGTGCGCTAGAAGCAAACCGCTCGGCGTTCGGCGCGCACGGCGTTTCATTGTCTTTTTGAGCCGGCGACGGATCCAGGGAGCTTCAACGGTGAACGGGTGCCGGCCTAAGGAGCTTCGCTCCTAAAAAACCAACTACTCACGCTGCACAACCACTGACTGGCCACCCCGTATATATAGGCACTGGATCTTGACCTGCACGGTAGTGCCGGTGGGAGATTTGTCCTGTGCGTTGTCGAACGATAAAAAATTGGGGGACGTAACCTTCGCCTCGTAGTAAGCTTCGCCTTTAAGAGCTGAACGGGATAGCGATATCCTGCCCCTAGTCCGTACTTCAATCCCTTAGTGCACACAATGTAATGTATAGCATGCTTTAAACCACGGACAGTTATGCTCGGTAAATGCGGGAAATGTTTTTGAAGTTCATATGCACCCACTACGTGGCCTTAAGGGAATACGCGCAGTAATGTGTGTGCCTTTTGTAATGGGTGCACGGCTTTGAACCACAATGTCGTTATGATATTCACATCTTCTGACGCCCGAAGCTATGCACGCTTGCACCACGCAATATTACTGCGATATTACATGTTGTATTGTGACGCCTGTATACAAGACGCGCGTTTGCAAAGCATGAAAGTTATTTCCACTGCAATTCCAAGCAGAGCAAGTTATTTTATATGTAATCACAAGTAGAACACCTGCTTGCCACGCAGACGACCCGGGTTCGATCCTCATTCGGAACCGGAAGTTTTTATTATTTATTTCATTTGCATCTTTCTCGATTTTTCGGTCACAGACAAGATGATGATTTTTCGCTCACTACCAACGACGCCGACGCCGGAATTTCTGCGTAACGAGCTCTTTAACGCTGTCGCGTTAAAATTCGCAGCGTGCGCGTTCACGAAAAGCGGACTGCCGGCCTCTGTGTCCAGTCCTTGTCTTCTGTCTCGCATTGCCAATTAGCAGCGATTGGCATGTTCCAGTAGGAAACACCGGTCCATCACGGCGTGATAGCGCCTCCCTAGATTTCTCTCCTGCGCAACGCCGCGATGAGCGCCAGCGTCAACACCGGTGCCAGAGTAAGCGTTAGCGCCCGCTGCTTCGCATAGACACATGGTTCCCTTTAGCGGGAAATGGTGTAATTTTAAGGCGAAAGCATTTAATGTCTCATGCTCACGTCCGTCCGTCCGTCCGTCCGTCCGTCCGTCCGTCCGTCCGTCAGTCAGTGAGTCAGTCAGTCAGTCAGTCGGTCAGTCGGTCAGTCAGTTCAGTTCATTCCGTCCGTCCGTCCGTCCGTCCGTCCGTCTGTCTGTCTGTCTGTCTGTCTGTCTGTCTGTCTGTCTGTCTGTCTGTCTGTCTGCCGGTCCGTCCGTCCGTCCATCTGTCTGTCTGTCTGTTTGTCTGTCTGTCTGTCTTTCTGTCTGTCTGTCGGTCCGTCCGTTCGTCTGTCCGTCCGTCTGTCCCTCCGTCCATCCGAGGTCTGGCACGGAATCAGGTGGCCGCCGGGGTGCGCAAACGGACGGCGGTCGCGTCGGACTCTACAGCGCTCGCGCTTTGCTTGCGTAGCGTCGCTGTGCCCAGCCCTTGCAATCATTCGGACCGACGCCATCTCAATGGACACATGCGTCCACGGAATACACTTTCGAATTTACAAAGGGTCCGTCAATTTAAGCGCTGGAACGCGGATGGCGTTTGCGCGATGCGAAAGCGCGAGAAAGTACTTACGCATGCGAACTGAGGAAGATTAGTCTCGCGTCTCGCGGCGATTCGCGGTAAAAAATAAAAAAGAAAACGCGCGCACAATCGGTTTGTGTGTTATCCTATTGAGAGTGTAAAAAAAAGACATGGCATAGTCAGTGGAATGGCCACACGCTTTCGCTGAACACACTTTGGAATGTACAAAGCGTCCTTTATTTTTGTTCGCAACATTTCCTGTAGACTAGAACAAAAACAATGCGTGCATAATGAGAAGAAAGCTGCATTTCCTCACTTGGGGTCTGTCCCTTTATTCTTGGGGTCTGCCCCTTTATACAAAGACTATTCATGCCAAGTTCGCCGAGATCGCTCTTGGAAGCATCAATACCATTGGATGATTAATTTAAAGCGCCAGCGGATTCTTTTTTTTTTAAGTACCGAACTCGACGTGTCACGGGGTTCAAGTTGTCTGATGAGTAAGGATACCACCTCCAGCTCATAATTTCATTTATATTTTTTTTTTCTCGCAGGCGCTCCTTCGCTGGACGGACGTTAGGAGGGCTGCTGTTTTATACAGCTGTGCCAATCGGTTATTCGCAGCCTCTCTGCTCTGCAATAGACGATTACTGGCTCCTCTGCGGTGTAATAAACAAATGACGTAAGTGTAACCACACAAACATTTTACATTAGTTTTGTTAGGTGTATCTACTGCATCCGTAAGAGAATAGTTTGGAATTGGAAGGCGAAAAAAAGACGAGACACCAAGTTATTAAGGCCAAAGCCTTTTATGTTTCACGAGCCGAAAATTCCGGCGTACACACCCTCAAAGGGGATGGTTAAAAAATCTAAAACCGCGTGCCTTAAATTGCGCGATCTGTGTGGTCACTTCGTCTTCGCGTATGCCTGAAGCTGCGGCGATGAAGTGGAAGCGACAATATTTTTTTCCAGAAAAAAAAACGCGTGCTGGTCCATGACGATGCAATTGTCTGAGCTGCCACACACGGCAAATCTCGAGCTTAACGGCTCTGCTGCAAAGCAGATTCCGCAGTGAACGTACTCCTGTGCCGTAATTTTTTCTAAGAATTACCACGTTCGTTCTAACGTGCCATTGTACAATGTACAGCGAGTTGCGATGTTCACAAAGGATTCGGAATTGAATGCCAACAAATATATTTTAATGGACGGCTAAAATGTAGACTGATGAATCACTACAAGACGTTGCAAGGCGTTACCTATGGAACACCTGATAATATGCCATGAATATCTGTGTGTGAGTGCTGCTTGACGAAAGGTAGGTGGCGTCATTAGACCATGTGACCATTGGCCTTTGTTCTGTTGCTGGCTTGTCTGTACAGCTGAATGTTCACGCACTTGGGTTTCAACGAGTAACCTCCTTCCCGCGTCCCGCACCACCACAGCGCATGTGCGTCCCCTCCCCCTATCTCTCTCTCCTCTCCTACGCTCACCCCCCTTTCTCTACTCTAGGAATCCTCTACTCTACGGAACGGCGCCCGTGTCCCCCCATCCCCACAGCGCATGTGCGTCCCCTCCCCCCTCTCTCTCTCTCTGCTCTCCTACGCTCACCCCCCTTTCTCTACTCTAGGAATCCTCTACTCTACGGAACGGTGCCCGCGTCCCCCCATCCCCACAGCGCATGCACGTCCTCTTCCCCTCTCTCCTACGCTCACCCCCTTTCTCTACTCTACGGAGCGGCGCCCGCCTCCGACATCCCCACAGCGCATGCTCGTCCTTTCCCCCTGTCTCCTACGCTCACCCCCTTTCTCTACTCTGGAAACCCTTTACTCTACGGAGCCCGCATCCCCACAGCACATGCGCGTCCTCTCCCCCCTCTCTCCTATGCTCACCCCCCTTTCTCTCCACTAGGAATCCTCTACGGAGCGGCTCCCGCGTCCCACAGCGCATGCGCGTCCCCTCGCTCTCATCTCCTACGGTTACCCCCCGTTCTCTCCTCTAGGAATCCTCTAAGGAGCGGCGCGCACGAAAGATGGTGCGACAGCTGCCTACTCCGCTGGGAGCACCGCGGTAGTTCCGCGGTATGAAAATGACGGAGCGCGCCTCATTCTCTCTCCTGTGCAGCGCCGCGATGAGCGCCCGGGCCGCTCATCAAACGAGAGCGGCGACGTTTCTCCCGCTCAAGCTAACCATCTCCCCCGCTGCTTCGCATCCACACATGGTCCCCTTTAGCGGGAGATGGGGAGCTTTTTTTTAGATGCGAAGCACCTTATGCTCGGGGCTCCCGTGTCCGTCCCGCGTCCCGCGTCCCCCGTCCCGCGTCCGGCCACTTTCATGAAGTGACTCTCTGGTATGCGGCTTCGTGATGTTGGGAAAGTCGGCGAGTATTTTAGATGCGAAGCATCTTATGCTCGGGGCTCTGTCCGTCCCTCCCGCGTGCCCCGTCCCGCGTCCCCCGTCCCCCGTCCCGCGTGCGGCCACTGTCATGAACTAGGGAAGCACCCATTATGCGAACCAGAACCCTGTAGTAATATGAAGGCCGTCAACCCTAACACAGTCATCAGAGTCATGGCCGAGAGTACAGAGAGGCTGCTTAGCAATGGCTAGGCAGGTGGTGTTTGTCGCCCAGGTTGACCCCATTCCTTGAGTCATGGCCGAGAGCACAGAGAGGCGGCTTAGCAATGGCTAGGCAGGTGGTGTCTGTCGCCCAGGTTGACCCCATTCCTTGAGTCATGGCCCAGAGCACAGAGAGGCGGCTTAGCAATGGCTAGGCAGGTGGTGTCTGTCGCCCAGGTTGACCCCATTCCTTAATCTTGCTTGCATGTGTTTGGAGGGGGGCTTAGTCCTTCCCGCGGCCCACACCAAAACAGCGCATGCACGTCCCCTCTCTCTCCCACGCTCACCCCCTTTCTCTCCTCTAGGAATCCTCTACTCTGCGGAGCGGCCCCCGCGTCCCACATGCGCATGCGCGTCCTCTCCCCCCTCTCTCCTCTAAGAATCCTCTACTCTACGGAGCGGCTCCCGCGTCCCACACCCCCACAGGGCATGAACGTCCCCTCTCCTCTTCTATGGTCCCCCCCCCCCGTCCTTTCATCTAGGAATCCTCTACGGAGCGGCGCGCACGACAGGTGGTGTGACAGCTGCATACTCCGCTGGGGGGCGCCACGGTAGTTCCGCGGTATGAAAATGATGGAGCGCGCGCGCCTCATTCTCTCTCCTGTGCAGCGCCGCGATGAGCGCCCGGACCACTGCCGTAAAATGAGAGCGGCGACGCTCCTCCCGCTCAAGCTAATTATCTCCCCCGCTGCTTCGCATCCACACATGGTTCCCTTTATCGGGAGATGGGGAATTTTCTTCACATTTTTCACGAAAATGAATTGAAGGCATATAGACGTGACTAAATTGATCCAGCTTTAAGCCGTCGCTCAACGAATGCACAGTAAAGGCTAAATTAGGTCAGTCCAGACAATAGAGTCCATCGCATTGTTTAAAGTACTAGCCCTGAATCCACTTTTGTGAAACGTGTTATAGAAATACAGGGCCATTAGCAATGCTGGTGGACGTACCTAATATGATAACGTTTATTTGGAGGTGTCGTAAGCATGCTTTCGTGTGTCCCCAACACAATAAATACACTAAAGCGAGGGAGCGTACTGGCATAGCTTTTTGCAAATGGTTGAGGTATGAATACATAGAAATGTCATAAAACCACCTACATTAGTTCAAGTGACGATAATTGCGCAGTCGGTATTTATTGCAGCAGTTAACATTTAAAGAAGAACACAAACACTTAAAAAAGTTCTTGACACACTGACGTCACGTCTCATTTCTGCGCAGTTTTAGAAACATTTGCCATATAGTATAACAAAAATTCGGCGTATCCCAGTACCTTAGAAATCGGTGTTATATGAAACATGCGAAGTGAAGGTGACTGTGTTATACTTTTTTTATTAAGTGAAACCTTACGAAATGACGCTTAAGATATGTCCAAATGCTGCATGCACAGGCACATTTTGAACAGTCGCATATGTTTTGCATAACCAGTTGTGTAGTTGCGTAACGATGCCAACATCAACGTAGGAATCAGCAACAGAAGTGCTAAGCTTATATTTAGCGTTTTTGCTCGCGAAGATAGTAGCCCTTGACAATCCTACATAAGTGGATAACGCTTAACTACAATTTACGTTAAGTCAACGTGACGGATGTATCTTAGGAGTACATATAATGTTTATAAAATTAGATAGGTAGCACTACTACCACAATTGACGTTTCACAAACATTTGGCTCTTTTTGAAAAGCAGTTCCGAGACCTGTCGTGGCTCCGAGCCAGAATACTTGATTGCCTCGCAGAATGCTTAGGTTCGATTCGTGCTGGAACGCTGCCGATATCAGTTTGTCCTTACGCTATCGCATTAATATGAAGAATTACTCTTCACGCCATTGCCGGGTAGCTATGAGCTGTGCATGAACACCCGCATACCTGAGCCCGTATGTGTCGAACGTGTACGGAAGAAAGGGTTTGACGACGTACGTGACGGTATTGCCGCGATATTCATGTCATGACCACTGATTCATATTCGTCAAACCATCTTACCCTCCCATACTAATTTTGGTCTGCCTCAAGTTAGGGGCGTGATCACGAGAGACCCCAGACGCGGGCGGCTACATAGAAAGATACGTAGATAGAAACGCTCAATGTGCTTTCAGTACGAAAAGAAATTATTCATATTCCCACGTGCCTTTCTTATTTTCACTTTTGCTGCATCCGGTTTTCGCCCACAAAGACTGTAAGCAATATTTAAACTTTTATAGCGCGCACAAAAGACGAGGACAAGAAAGAAGACACACGAGCGCCTTGTCCTCGTCTTTTGTGTGCGCTAAAAAAGTTTAAATATGGATACATACCAACTTGCCCAGTTATCAGTCTTACTGTAAGCAATGCTCAGCGCAAACCGGACCTGATTGTTCGAGAAGCTTTGCGAGTATTGTAGATCGTTTTGTTAAGATTGCTCGCAAGACGCGAACACTCGAGCTCATTCTAGAGCTTGCGCGACAACCAGTGATGCGGCTGGAATATTTGATAACACACGTATAAATGCCGATGCTCCGTTCACCGCTATCAGTGCCAGTGTGTACTGCTGTAATCTGACTTTCCGTTTACCAGCCATAAGTTCGGCCAAATAAACAGTTTCATCTTGGACATACCGACTACTGCTTTGGTCAACGTCACGACCACGTGACATCTGGTGGAGGTGCTTCACGGCCCATGTACCAAACGCCCCCCCTCAAGCCGTGATCCCAGCCCAGGTCGCGAAGAAGACACCGACACCATCAGTGACAGTCGAGCCAGCCGCAGACTGAAAGGTCTCCCCCCGCAGCACGCACTCCTACCGGACAAGCCAAAAGCCACGGCGCCGAAGACGACAGGCACGATGACAGCCGCTGTGTCCCCTGCAACGATCGTTATCCAGCCACCGAGAGAGCCACCGACTTTCCATGGATCACCAAGTGAGGACCCCGAAACCTGCCTTGAAACGTAAGAACGAGTCGCCAGTTTCAACAACTGGGACTCCGACGAAAAACTGCGCCGCGCCTACTTCTACTTAGAAGACGCCGCGAGGACGTGGTTCGAGAACTGAGAATGCACGTTACAAACCTGGCATCTCTTTCGGACGACGTTCCTAAGCACGTTCACCAGCGTGGTCCGCAAGGAACGGGCCGCAGCTATGTTGGAGACCCGTGTGCAGCTGCCCAATGAAAGCATTGCTATCTACACGGAGGAGATGAATCGCCTGTTTCGACACGCCGACCCCAGTATGCGCGAAGAGAAGAAAGCCAGGTTGCTAATGCGGGTTGTGAAACAGGAACTCTTCGCTGGCTTGATAAGAAACCCGCCGAAGACGGTCGCCGAATTCGCCTCCGAAGCCTCGACAATTGAGAAGACGCTCGAGATGCGGACACGGCAATACAACCGCAGCTTCTCGACTACAAGCTATGCCGACATCGAATCGCTAGGAACCACCGACTTGCGTGAGACGATCCAAGCGATCGTGCAAGAGGAGCTGCGCAAAATTCTACCTTCAGCGCAGCCTCAGGTGGATTCATTGCTGACGTCGTACGCCAGGGCATCCAGCAATCACTGGGTGTTCCGCAGCCTCCAGAGCCGCAGCTGCAAGCCATGAGCTACGCTTCTGCAGCCCGACGCAGTGCACCCCCTCCACGCCCCAGTCAGGCCGGCGCACACCGCACTACCGTCGCGAGACGCCGCCGCCACCACCACCACCGCCATCTCGCCCGCCTGTCAGCCAGCGCGTAGGAGGAAGTAGTGTAGGAGGAAGTCGGCGACATCTGTGGCGCAACCTGTTGGAAGAGCTCGTGCGATGGCGTAGCGTGTGGCGTAGTCTGTGGCCACAGCTATCCACCTGTTGCCAGAGGAAGACAAGGGAAACGGGCCAAGCAGGTCTACGCCAACGCGAAAGAACGGTTCTGACGAAATGTCAAGGGGTTGAAGGCAGCCGGCGGGAAGCGTCGATGGTGTTTTGCGGCGCTGACATTTCTCACACGCCGCAACGTATCTTCTGACGGAGCGTGCAAGTCCTGGCCAAAAGAAGCGTCGGCGGATCCGGTCGTAAGTGCGCGATACACCAAGTTGACCGGCCGTTGGAAGGTCATGAAGGTCGTGAAGGACAGCCGAGCGGATGTGTTTCGGAATAACGAGCAGCAGGGCTGGTTCATCTGGGTGAAAATTGTGGCGGTAGAGTGCACCATCTTGGAGGACGAACGAGTGATGGGACCAGTCGGTAGACGACGATTCTAGGCGTTCGATGATAGTACGCAAGGACGCATCACGGCGTTGTTCGACGCCGATGTTTGTCAGTAAGGAAACTGAAAAGACGCAAGCGTCGGTGTCGGTGTCAGGGATTGTGCTCGATTCATCGATCGGGTAGCGATACAGGCAGTCTGCGTCCTGATGTAGGCGTCCCGACTTCTACGTCACAAGAGTGGTAAGCTGGGCTAGTTGGTATGGATGCATTTTAATAATTAACAGCGCGAAAAAACGAGACACAAAAGGAGAAGCGCTTGTCCTGTCTAGTTCTCCTGCTTTTGTGTCTCGTTTTTTCGCGCTGTTAATTATTACAATTCTACGTCACTGTGTAGGTATATTCTTGGAGTCGCAGAGCCCAGCGACCAAGCCGGCCAGTAGGATCCTTTAGTGACGAAAGCCAACAGAGCGCATGATGGTCCGTTATTACAGAGAAATGCGTGCCATATAAATATGGGCGGAACTTCAAGACTGCCCAGAGACGAGCAAGACATTTACGCTCTGTAATGGACTAGTTGCGCTCCGCAGCTGTGAGGAGGCGGCTGGCGTGTGCGATAACGCGGTTGCGTCCCTGTTGTCGTTGGGCTAGGACGGCGCCGATCCCGTGACCACTAGCATCGGTTCGGACCTCTGTCGGAGCGGATGGGTCAAAGTGGGTCAAGGCGAGGCGAGAAAAAGCGACGGTTTGAGCGGGACCCCACGTAAAAGGTACGTCTTTCTTCAGAAGTTCAGTGAGTGGTCGCGCGATTGTTGCAAAGTCTTCCACGAACCTTCTGAAGTAGTAACAGAGTCCCACAAAACTCCGGACGTATTTGGCTGACTGGGGTACAGGAAAATTCGTGACTGCACGAATTTTCTCTGGGTCAGGCTGCACACCTGAAACATCGACTAGGTGGCCCAAGACTGTAATCTGCCGGCGGCCGAAGTGGCACTTCGACGAGTTCAGTTGGAGGCCAGCTCTGCGGAAGACGTCAAGAATAGCTGACAAACGCCGAAGGTGGGTCACAAATGTAGGCGAATATACAAGGACATCGTCGAGGTAACAAAGGCAGGTTGTCCATTTGAATCCTTGTAGCAGAGAGTCAATCATACGCTCGAGCGTGTCTGGGGCGTTGCACAGACCGAACGGCATAACCTTGAAGTGGTAGAGGCCATCGGAAGTTACAAACAACGCAGTCCTTTCTTGGTCTTTCTCATCCATAGCAATCTGCCAGTAGCCCGAGCGTAGGTCTATTGAAAAAAAAGTACCGTGCGCCGTGTAGGCAATCAAGAGCGTCGTCAATTCGGGGCAAAGGGTAAAGGTCATTTTTAGGGGCGAAGGAGGGTGTGGGTCTGTCCCTCCTCTGTAGTTTTCTTAGTAGGTAGGTATATAGCCACGTATAGTAGAATGTACCCACTCCACTTGATAAAGATGACGATCAAGCAGTATAGTGGAATGTACCCACTACACGTGATAACGATGAAGTATAAGCGCGTTCCAGTATAGTGAAATGTACCCACTACACGTGATAACGATGATGATGACATCATTCACTTCGTGGATATGGTGTGATTTTAGGGGCGAAGCTCCTTAGGGTGTGCGTCTGTCCCTCCTCTGTAGTAGTCGTAGTAGTAGGTAGGTAGGTAGGTAGGTAGCCACGTGTAGTGGAATGTACACACTACACGTGTTAAAGATGACGGTGACGCAGTATAGTGGAATGTACCCACTACACGTGATAACGATGAAGTATAAGCGCGTTCCAGTATAGTGTAATGTACCCACTACACGTGATAAAGATGACGATGACGCAGTATAGTGGAATGTACCCACTACACGTGATAACTATGAAGTATAAGCGCGTTCCAGTATAGTCGAATGTACCCACTACACGTAATAACGATGACGATGACGCTGATGAGCGTGAAGTATGAGCGCGTTCCAGACCACACATTCTCTTCCTGCCATGGATGAAAACGATCGAGCTTCGCCCGCTCATCATCATTCACTTCGTGGATATGGCGTGATTTTTTAGGGGCGAAGCTCCTTATATCGAGACCTGGTCGGTTGTCGATCATCGATCCATCCTCTGTACCCCGTAGTGTTCCCTTACCGTACAATAGAGGGCACTGTACCATAGAGATGCATGCAAAGTGCAGTTGGGTGACGATATACTAGATGGCGCTGTACGCATTCTGTGTCGTCATCTCCATTTCTCGTCTCGTTTCCGAGAGGGCGCTGTCCCATAGACATGCGTACAATATGGCGGTTGGGTGAAGGTACGCTAGATGGCGTTGGCGGTGCAGCTGCTCTCCGATTGGCTGCTGCGCGGACTGCGCGGGGTTGCGCCGGGCGGCGAACGCCCGCTATCTCTCATTCCCCGGATCGTCGCCGTACGAGTGCGCTTGCCGGATCGTGCTGCTTGGCGGACCATGGACGACGAGGAGCGCCGAGTGTGGAAGGCCGCTGCGGCTCGTGCTCGTCGGCAGGATCCCGAGGTGCGAGCTCGAGAGGCCGCCGCGACGCGAGCGCGGCGCCAGGCGGATCTCACACACACTATCGCTTTGATTACTGCTGGGCGAAACCACTGAAGATTTCACGGTGTAACCATGATTGCTTCACGAGCTTCGCCCCAACTCTTCATCATTCACCCCGTGGATACGCTGTGATTTTTTTTTGTAATTCGATTCAGATGGCGGTAATCAACTTAGAAGCGCCACGTGTCGTCTTTCTTTTTAACCAGCACGACGGGTGACGCCCAAGGGCTCGATGAGGGTTCAATAATACCTCTGGCTAATATCTTGTTCACTTCTTGTTGAATGACCTTACGCTCTGCGGCAGACAAACGATATGGTCGGCGGTGAATGGGAAGAG
Source organism: Rhipicephalus appendiculatus (assembly GCA_030522465.1). NCBI lineage: Eukaryota > Metazoa > Arthropoda > Arachnida > Ixodida > Ixodidae > Rhipicephalus > Rhipicephalus appendiculatus. The sequence continues at coordinate 60,595 of JALIZH010015675.1, forward strand.
AATCACCGGTGTTTATGCGGTGCTTTACAAGCGACGTCTGGCCTAGTGGTCTATTATCGACGTCGAAGAAGATGTCGTGGGAAGAAGCCAAAAGGCGGCTTAGAGTGGCTGATTGCTCAGGTTGGAGGTCCGGGGCGATCATGTGACATAATGCCATGTCGAGGCATGTGGTATCCGGTGGGCGACAAGGAACATCTGAGCACATGTTTGCAGCAAAAATGGTGATGTGGTCATCTGATAAGGATCGGAGCGTGGCGACTGAGATGCATTGGGGTAGCACTTGCTTCGTCAAGCCGAAGTTCACAACAGGGAGATATATCCGGTTAGCGGCTACGGTGAGAACGCAGTGTGGTACAGTGATGTCGCGCGCCAGAAGGACATCAGCAATACGCGTGACGACTTAGTCCCCGGCAAGCACCGGTGGAGACGTAGCCAATTCGACGGCTTTTAGGGCTTTAGGCGGCATGCGGATAAAGTATGTGATATAGAGGCTGTTCTGGAGTTTGGGGCTAGTCTCTGGCAGAAGAGGAAGTTCCAAGCAAAGAGTACCGGCAGAACAGTCGATCAGGGCAGAATGCGTCGAGAGGAAGTCCATCCCTAAGATGAGGTCTTGAGGGCAACTGCTGAGCACGGTAAAGAGAACGGGAATGTGGCGGCCGGCAATGCTTATTCGAGCGGTACACATCCCCGTGACGGCAACAGTTCCGCCATCGGCGACGCGTACGGCTTTAGTTGTAGCAGGCGTGATAGACACTTGAGCTCCAGTATCAATTAACGACGTCATAGAAATACCGTCCACTTGCAGATCAATTAAGTTCGTCTTCGTATGGAGCGTCGACGGAGGCTTTGGTTCAGACAAAATGATGCAGCACTACATCCAGGGAGCAGCACGATCTAGTTTTCCGTCCGCGACGAGACGTAGTTGGGCGGCGAGAAATAGCGGCGTGGTTGAGGCGACGGGGAACGAAGGCGTGGGGGCGACGGTGACTGAGCAGTAGGGCGGCTGTTGGGTGCGTCAGAGGCAGCGTATGTACGGCTGGGCGAGTAATGGCGAGGTGCAGCGTATGGGCGAGAAGGCGACGAGAATTGGCCCCAATGCGGTGGCGTCCAGGTGGTGCGGCAGTGACGGGAGACATGATCCACCCGGTGGCAGCGGAAGCAGATGGGTTTGTCGTCAGGAGTTCGCCATTCCGATGGGTTGCGGTATCTTGGAGGCAAATAGGAGTCATTGCGGGGTGCACTCATTGGCGACGGTCGGTATTCGGGTCGAGAGACGGAGCAGGCGACAGGAAAACCCAGATTGGCAATTTCTTGCCGCACGACGGCCTGAACAAAAGAGACCGTGGGGGGTGCTTGGACAGTGGCATGGTCAAAGGGTGGTGTGTGGAACGGCGGTGGACTTGCCGCTTCGAGCTACCGTCGAACGATGCGCGTCACATCCTCCTCAAAGGGTGGTGTGGCGCCGAGATCGGAACACGTTGACGTGACAGCAGTGTTCGCTAGCCGAGCGAATTGAGGCACAACGCGACGGCTTTTGGCCCGTTCGAAGCGGCGGCATTCCTTAATGATGAGGTCGATGGTCGACACATTTGTGTATACCAGCAAATTGAAAGCGTCGTCCGCGATGCCTTTGAGTACGTGGCCCACCTTGTCAACCTCGGACATTCGGTCGTCCACTTTTCGGTCCAGCGCGAGTACGTCCTGAATGTACGAGACGTACGACTCGGTCGATAACTGGACACGGGTGGCAAGTTGCTTTCGTGCTGCCATTTGGTGACAGTACGGGTCCCCAAAGATGTCGCGTAGTCGTTCCTTGAAAATTTCCCAGCTGGTCAGCTCGGTCTCATGGTCTCGAACCAGACACGCGGGGTGCCTCCCAAGTAGAAGATTACGTTGGCAAGCATCATGGTGGGGTCCCATCGGTGAGTTTGGCTAACACGCTCGTACGTGCTGAGCCAGTAGTGAACGGCATGGCCAGCTTGGGCGGAAAATGTACCGGGGTCGCGGGGGTGGGACACCGTAAGGTACGTTGTGGTTGGCGCCGCAGCTGTAGACGGAGACAGGCTGTTGTCAGTGGTAGCCATGGTCGGAGACTGGACGGTCAGGCCGCTGCGAAGCTTCGTGGTGAGGACGGGGAACGTTCCACCTCCACCAAATATGTTACGTGAATGACGACTCGGCAGACTGTAGTCCGTAGACTATTTACACGATATATTTACAGTAGCGGTTGCAGCGCTGACCGGTTCAGCTCAGAACCCGAGCGGAAAGAGATCTTCCTTCTCTTCGTCCGGCGCACACGCGCACGGTTCAAGGGGCTGGCAATATGCATGTAGCAATATAAACTGTCCGTCTCCTGTGGCGCATATCAACATATCGCGGCCCGTGATTTACAGGTATGTGCCACACGTGTTTGGAGGAAAGGCTCTGACGACGTACGCGACGGGACTTTCACGTTAGTATTGCGATAGGAATGATATGGACACCCTTGGCTGAATTTTGCGGTCGCTTTCATGCCCCGGATTTGGTTATGTATGTATATAAGAAAAGCACAAAGAAAAATATTCCAAGGCACTCTACCGGGGATTCGAACGAGCGACCCCTCGATCCGCAGCGCGCTCCGTTGTACCACTCAGCCACACGTCATGCATGCGCCGGCATAAAAACGGCAATCTATTTATAGACAACATTTACCGCTGGTGGTATCCAGAAGTCGCAGGAACTTGAGCGTGTTTTGTATCACTGAACGCTCCTGTATTTTCTTCCGACTTGAAAACTGCCCTTGAGACGCGCACGAATAAGGGGCCCCTTTCTGTACCCATTCGTGATGTGGAACAAAAAAAGTCCGAGTTTCACCGCAAAGGCGAAGCAATGAATGTGATAGCAAGAAATTGGAATAGGACAAGAAGGTCGACGAGCAGCTCGATACTTGCAGCTTCCCGCTGAAGTACAATAAAGGACGCTCGAAACGTAAGCGCCCGTATACACAGGACAAGCGTGAACTAACAACTAGCACAGTTGTTACGCCTTTCTGTTCGAGCAACGCGCCGCAAGTGTCGACAACGCACAACCCGATGCTATAGTGGCTAGATATCGACGCTCTTAGATATTTCTTCTGCATTTAAGGTGCGGCGAACGGAATGACTCCTCTGCGTCTCCTGTCACGCGGTGGTGTCTAAAGCAAAGGCTTTAGGTGGGCGTGGTGTTGTTTTTAATCGTTCCACATCACGAATGGGTAGAGAAAGGGGCCCATTTTCATGCCCGTTCCAAGGGCAGCTTTCAAACTGAAAGAACATGTAGGAGCGTTGCGTGATAGAAAACACGCTCAAGCTCCTCCGAGATCTGCATACCACCAGCGGTAAGTGGTGTCTATAAATAGCTTCCCATTATTACGCCGGCGCTTGGATGATGCATGGCTGAGTAGCCTAACGCAGCGCGCTGCGGTGTGAGGGGTCGCTGGTTCGAATACCCGGGCAGATGCCTTAGAATTTTAAACGCGACGTATTTCTGTGCGTATTGCAGGTACTTTTAGCGTGTCTATCTACGCATCTATCTATCTATCTATCTATCTATCTATCTATCTATCTATCTATCTATCTATCTATCTATCTATCTATCTATCTATCTATCTATCTATCTATCTACCTACCTACCTACCTATCTATTTATCTATCTATCTATCTATCTATCTATCTATCTATCTATCTATCTATCTAGCCGCCTACGTTTGGGTGCTGTCGTCATCACACCCTTACGAGTAACTTGGGGTAAACCAAAATTAGTATGGGAGGGTAAGATGGTTTGACGAATATGACTCGCTGGTCATGACACTAATAATGCGACAATCCCGTCGCGTACGTCGTTAAACCTTTTCCGCCAGCCACGTGTGGCACATACGTGCATACCACGGGCGGGTGTGTGCCACAGGTATGCGGGTATGTGTCACAGGTGATTGACAGTGTATATCTACCCAGGAATGGCGAGAACAGACATTGGTAATTTTAAGACGAAACTGTTAAGAAAAAGCTGACATCGGCTGTGTTGACCCGACGAATGCCAATAATGGATGTTAGGGTCCTAGCAGGGATCCAGTGGCGTAGCCAGGATTTTTGTTCGGGGGGGGGGGGGGGAAGGGGGGGGGCTCGCATGTCAACACTATATATATATGTATGTATATATATATATATATATATATATATATATATATATATATATATATATATATATTGTGATGACCGAAGTCGAAGAGGGAGAACTGGGTTGTGGGGGTTGGGGCTTTTCTCTGGCTCAGAACAGAATAGAGCAGCCGGCCCAGCGATCGGGCGTTGTGTCTATTTGTCTCATTGCAATGGCGCAGTCGCGAAACGTCGAGTCATCGGAATACGTTAACCCGCCTACGTCCGTGGCCCTTCGCAGTCAACAAGTACTCCCGGAGTCCCAGGATGGCGTCCAAGCCTCCACGGCGGCTCCACGGCAGTACTGCGACGCCGACATTGCCACGCTGGCACAACAGCTCAGCAGTTTGGCAAGATACTCAACTTCTGGCATAGGGTGTGCTGCACTCACGCTACCTTCTGAGACTGCAATTCCGGAGTTTCATGGTTATAAGGACGACCCTGCCACCTGGATTGGCAGCGTCAACTCTGTTGCGATGAGATATTCTTGGCCAGAGTCCACCACGAGATCCGTCGCGGAAGAGCGCCTCAGAGGAGCTGCACAAGCATGGCATCGTTTTGAGGGACACAAGTACGCCTCATGGTCTACATGGAGCGCCGCCCTGACGTCCATATTTGCACCGCTTCCAGATGCTTACGACACTCGATTTATGGAGATGCGGCCGCGCCGGCAAGCCTCAACAGAAGACATTTCGGCCTACATCTACGAGAAATTACGCCTCCTGCAAGCTTGTGACATAGCCTGGCCCTCTCCGGCAGCCAGACAGTACGTCGTCGATGGCATATATGACTCGACGCACGCGGCCATACTGTCTATGCATACAGCACAGGATGACATCCGGACTTTCATCCGAAGGGCGGCAGAATTGCAGGACACTGCTAGACGGCGCGTCCTTGCTCTCCCTGCGCAGGAGCGCGCTACCATGCGACGTGGTTGCTGTCGTTGCAGTCACCGCGGACATGGATACGAGAGCTACCCACAAGCTCCACATCAAGGCATCCAATACCAAACGCGGCCGTTCCCGACAGTTCGCGTCCGCATCGACGGCATCGGGGAGCTTACGGCTCTAGTTGATACAGGAGCACAGCCAACAGCGTTGCTTCGACGACACGGCCCCGCCACCCTCCAGCCTTGGACCGAGCCACCCCTTCGCGGCCTCGGCGGCAGCGCCTTACCTGTCGGTGCACTAGACATGCAGATCCACACCGAGGCCGGGAGCAAATTCCTTGCAGCTGTTGCCGTCTTCGAGCAGTTGCCTGCCGACTTGGTCCTGGGAGCTGACTATCTCCTGTCTGGTGACGCACAGCTCGTCATCAAGAGTGGCGGAGTTTTTCTCCGTCCACTGGTCTCGGGTTCGACTGCAGTCACTGGAGGTGAGCCTGCCGGAACTATAACCCTTTCCTCAGTACTCGAACGGCACAGACCGATTTTTGCGGAAAGCACGTCGCAGCTACCGGGTACTACCTTACTTCAACATCCCATACCCACAGATGGTCATGCGCCCATCTCTATACCACTGCGACGTTACGCCGAACGCGAACGGGCCGTAATTGCCGAACAAGTGCAGGAAATGCTGGCCGCTGGCGTAATTAGACCCTCTTCTAGTCCCTGGGCCGCACCAGTTGTCCTTGTCCGGAAGAAGAATGGGAGCCTCAGGTTTTGCGTCGGTTATCGGGAGTTAAACAAGCACACCATCCCCGATTCATATCCACTTCCGCGCATCGACGACGCCATAGACACCGTACGGCACTCGAGATTCTTTTCATCACTTGATCTTCGTGTCGGATATTGGCAAATTAACGTTGCCGAAGAAGACAAGTGCAAAACAGCGTTCCGGACACCTTCTGGCCTCTATGAGTTTAACCGCATGTCTTTTGGGCTGAGAACAGCGCCGAGTACATTTCAGCGTGCCATGAATGTTGTCCTCGGCCCGTTGAAAGACCACGCTTGTGTCGTGTACCTGGACGACATATTGGTCGTGGGAACAACAGAGGAAGAACACCTTCGAAATTTGGATGAAGTTCTGCAAAGGCTATTTGATGCTGGATTCCGATTGAACCGAGAAAAATGCCAATTTCTATCGCCCACGATCTCTTACTTGGGACACACCATTTCTGCAGACGGTGTTCAACCTTTGCCCGAACGAGTAGCAGCGGTAGCCAACTTCCCTACTCCAATGGGTTTGAAACAGCTGCAGGCATTTTTAGGCCTCGCGTCGTACCTGCGCAAGTTTGTTCCTAACTTCGCAACGACGGCAGCTCCACTCACAAATATGCTTAAGAAAGAGTCGACTTTTGCGTGGGGCCCTTCACAAGATGCCGCCTTTCAAACCCTCAAGCAACGGTTGACGCAGTGTCCCGTTTTGAGTCACTTCCAGGATCAGTGGGACACTGAAGTACACACCGACGCAAGCCAGGTTGGTCTAGGAGCAGTCCTCGTTCAGCGCGACCCAGACAGAGTTGAGCATGTCGTAGCTTACGCCAGCCGCAAGTTATCAGATACAGAACCTCATTACCACTCGAACGAGTTGGAGTGCCTGGCTGTTGTCTGGAGCGTAGACGAGAAGTTCCGGCACTACTTGTTTGGCCGCAAGTTCACGGTGGTGACGGACAATGCTGCGATTACATGGATGTTTGCCAAGCAACACCTTAAACACAAGTTCGCTCGCTGGATAATCCGACTGCAAGACTACACCTACGACGTGAAGCATCGAGCAGGGACACTAAACCAGCTTGCTGATGCCCTGTCACGAAACCCATGCGAGGAAAGCTCACCCGAAACCAAAGAAGGTTGGATTTGGTTCTCGCAACAGGACGTTTGAAACTCTCAACGGTACGATGCGGATTTGGCAGCAATAATAACGTCCCTCGAAGACACGCACAGTAACTCAAAGTTGGTCCTTCGTGGAAGAACATTGTATCGACGCCATTGGACCACTGACCAAGAAGAACGCCACCTCTTAGTAATTCCATCCACCATGCGTTCCGAAATCCTGCACGCCATCCATGATGCCCCGGAAGGTGGACACGTAGGCCGCCGTGCTACCCTTCGGAAGATCCAGGAACGTTTCTGGTGGCCGAGAATGGAGAGAAGCGTTCGATCCTACGTCGCTAGCTGCGAGGTGTGCCAAAAGCATAAGCGTCGCCCGGGATGCCAACCTGGACTGCTCACACCTATTGCGCCCCCTGACACTATTTTTGACACCATCGCGATTGACCACGTTGGTCCATTACCAACTACAGCAGCAGGGAACCGGTACATTCTAGTCGCAGTGGACCACTTGTCTAAGTTTGTGGAAGTCGCTGCGGTGCCTTCTCTCGAAGCTGGCCTTGTGATAACATTTCTGCAGGACCGCTTTGAATGGAAACACGGCCTACCTAGGAAGATCATCTCAGACAGAGCGACTACTTTCCGCAGTCGGGAACTCCAATCATACCTCCGAAATGCTGGTGTCGAACATCATTACACTTCAGCGTACCATCCCCAAGCGAATGGCTTGACAGAGAGGTACAACCAGACTTTACAGGCTCGACTTATTCCATACTGCAAGAACAAGAAACCAAATGAAGCAGACTGGGACGATGACTTGCAAGCAGCTGCGTATGCAATTAACACGGCATTCCAGGCATCAACTGGAACTTCACCCTATGAAGTGGTCTACGGGCAGATCCCGAAACTGACTGCCGTTCATAATTTGAGCACCCCATTAAAAGTCGGACGTACCGCTTCAAGACAGACCACCTGCCGCGTCATCCGGGCTAAGGCACGCCAGAAAACTGCAAACGCGCAAAAGGCCCAGAAACGGTACTATGACCGCCGCCACCGACCAGCACCACAATACAATGTAGGGGACGAAGTGTGGGTCGAACGATGCACGCAGTCGCCTGGGAAAAAGCTTTACGCGAAATACGAAGGACCCTTCGTCATCACTGAAAGGCTGGGTGAGAACACGTGGTGTGTACGATATCCGGCATGTGAAACCAGTGTGGACAAACGCAAGAGAAACAATTTTTCCGTTCACGTGTCTCGTCTTAAGAAGAAAGAGCTTCGGAAGAACTGATAAGCCGCGTTTCCTGTGTTTTTTCAATGATGCGCACCGAAGCAGTGTGGCCGAGTGTGATGACCGAAGTCGAAGAGGGAGAACTGGGTTGTGGGGTTGGGGCTTGTCTCTGGCTCAGAACAGAATAGAACAGCCAGCCCAGCGATCGGGCGTTGTGTCTATTTGTCTCATTACAATATATATATATATATATATATGAGAGAGATATGCGTGTTAGCTTCTCCAGCATTTCGAATGTTGTCTTAGTTGCATGGGGGCGTTGTTACAGCACAAAGTCTGTTAAAAACTGTGATCCAATGAAATGCACAGTTTTTGTTTTCTTTTACACTTCTCGTCGTTCAGAGCACCTGTCCGGTGAAACGTGCCCCCCTTGCCATTGCGGAGGAAACAAAGGTCTTCTACATAGGGCTGCCCAAGTGAACTAACGAAAGTCTATGCAACTCTGGAAACGCAGTACATTCTTTGGAACCCATTCGCAAAAATGAACGTTGTTTAAGTGGAATTCTAGCACCACGGCGCTTTTTCATCCAGCGGCCGTGCTAGTACTACCGAAACTCTACATTTCGCGCTTAACTCTATTGATATCACCTTGCTGCATCACACGTTTCATGAGAAGGCCCTCATAATTTTCCTCTCGACCTGTTCACCTTGAACAATAGTTCCACCAGGATCTATCACGCACCGCAATCGTCATTTTTTTTTTGCATGATTACTGGAAATAAATCTTACTACGACTTTGGAATATGAAAGCTTCGTGTGGGAAAGTTCGTATATTTGCGTTACAATCACTAGATCATTTAAGTTGAGTCATGTGAAGAAGCCATTTAGAAAACACAAATTTATTACTGAAGATATGAATTATAATCGAAAATAATGCACTAAATTTAAACCTGACTATATTTTGCTGTGCATTTGCATGCTCCTGTTTTTCCGCTCGTGTTTGGAAATCCATCTACATAATCGATCAAGCAAAATTAAGTACAAACGTCACAACTATCTTAGTTTCGAGAAGCTAATTGATCAAAATCTGTTGAAAACGGTGATCGAATCAGTTTTTTTATGCTGTGTACGCATGTTTTTTTACCCGCTATACTTCGCACTGTTATAATAAGCTCGCCCGCGAAATCTGCCAGCTTGCTATTGCAGAAAGCAATAACGAAGAGCACCGTTACGTCTAGCAGACTTACATACATATAAGTGCTTTGTGATAGACACAGTGATCAAGTTTACCTTCTGGCAGTGCACATTGTAACGCAATACTACCTAAGTTTGTCTACCCACCAGACAGTTTTATCCACCTTTGCACCTGGCGTCCCGCCAAAAATATACTGCTACGCTTTCTTATTTGAAAGTGCAACTAATAGCATTTATTTGCATGAAAACTAAGCAAGCGTTCACACTGATTGCGAACCTTAATAATGCGTGGTGTGTGTATTGCTGAGATGAACTGCCGGTGAGCGAAATTATGACCTATTTATCTGACCGCAAACGAGTGACTAGAACCAGAAGTGAAATGTAAAATTTCCTTTGGAATATAGGATGCTAATTGATGCTACTTAGACGACGCGATGTTTTGCGAATGATCCGCTATCATACCGCTTCGTTTCCAGAGTTGTATAGAAAGACATTCACGTGCTTTATGAGATATTAACTTTTTACGCAGGACCTTTCAACACACTTATCCCAAAACATTACGTTACTGAGTCACGAGACAACGTAGCTCACATAGAAAGCTGTGGTTCTATGGAATACACATTAAATATAAATTTTTCTTGACCTCGTGATACTCGCATTTATAAAACAAAAAATACAAAGCTAAGAAAATTTTCAGACTCCAAGCCACCGCGGTGGTACAGTAGTTACTGTGCTCGCCTGCTGACGCGAATGATGTGGGTTCCATCCCAGCCGCGGTCCATTTTTATGAAGACGAAATGCTTGAGGCCAATATAAGTGCGCGGGCCTCCTTGATTTAAGTGCTTGTTAAGGAACTCAAGCAGTAGAAATTTTCGTAGTCGTCCACTATGGAGGACTACGAGACTGATAACCATACCGTGGTTCTGGGCGCGTCAAACTCCACAAATTATTATTAGTAGTAGTATTGCAAAACGCCGGGATAACTAAGTTCGAAATAACAGCGCGGTATAAATGCAACTATTCTAGCCAGATTATACATATGTGGCGCTTTTCTTCTAAAAACGCCAAGTCCGCTTTAACTGCAACTGAAAAAAAAACCGCATCTTTTTGCTACGGACAATATGGTCGGGCCAGCTCCAACATTTCTTTCGCTAGTGAGCTCATGTCGCCAAAATACCTCAAATCTATATTCCGGGTAAAATCTATGTAGCCCACCATTGTCAGTATTTCAGAGTAAAATTTGTATTTGGCTTTCAGAGATTGTAACATTTCATTTGGGCTTGACATAGCTCGTAAAAGAAGTCTACATCACAGCAAATGAACGATACAGCAATATTTTGCAACAACGTTAACACCATGCTTGTGCTTCCGTCGGTGCCGCCGTTTGTTGCATTGGCGTAACGACGATGACTAGACTTGTAGAGCGAGTGGTCCTACCAGGGAAAATGCGTACCATTTTGGACTGCCGGCAGCGTTTTGTCATTTTTGGCTTCTTGAGGGCCTTCAGAAAAATGCTTGGTTGTTTGTTTGTTCGTTTATTTATTTGTTTGTTTGTAGCCTGAAAACTGCATCAGCTCTTCTTCGTCTTCTTCCTAGCTCATTTGATTTCACGCCGTTTCGGGTCGCTTGTTCTTCAAAGAATAAAGCGGTGCCCAGTATCTTCATTTCAGTTGTCTTCTATTTCAAATATACCGTCTCAGAGTAAAAAGAAGGCCATGATATGCAGCGCAAAGGTTGTCGAATAAAAGCAATATAGGAAAGCTACTATAGGACCCAAACAAAACAATTGGACCCGGTCACGTTTGTTGTTTTGGTCGTGTTTGTTGAGTTGAGTTGAATAAACTTTATTCCCAAGCAGCACTGATTTAATGGATCTGACTTAGTTTAATTCAAGCAGATAAAAGACTTCGCTGATTTTTCTTTTAAATTCAGAACTGCCTTTTTGAGTTCACGTTACGATGAGGAATTGTCCCATTTGATTACAATTCGTTTAAAAGAGAAATATACTTTGGCACGTTTTACGCTCCCGTTAAATTTAGCCTTTTTCTGATTTGATTCTTTAAAAAAAAGAACACCACATATATAGCACAAGACAGTCATCATGCTTTGGCCAAAAAGAGGGCTGTTCGAAGCACTATCACCGTTAGAAGGAGGTAATTTTGGCAAAGCAGGATTTGCTAATACATTATAGTCTCCTTAGCAGCGTCGTCGATGTGGATTCACTTCTCGGACCGGGAAAAAAAAGTTGGGTGTGTTCCAAAGATTGACCTCAAAAATGTCAGCTCACTGGCAACACTGAATACATCAGAGCAACTTTGAGGTCAGAGTGGTCAGCTAAGGAGTGAATCAAGGGTGCTCTCCCCCCTTGCACTTACTTATCCACTGGGGGGATGACACGTCTTGGCAATACAAGCCACTCAGCCTTCTTTTGTAGAATATTTCTTACGGTATCATGCGCTGCACAGCCAGATACGGGACCACCAGGGGTCCGCAATGTTCACACCGAAATGTCTGTTCGACTGCGAAAATTTTTTCAGGATTTTTTTCTAAAATATCATCCTGGATTTTAGAAAAAATTCAGGATGATTTCCGGCGCAGCTAGCGTTTTTGTCGGCGATACACCACAACACGAAAAAATTTCGGGGGGGGGGGGCTGAAGCCCCATAAGCCCCCCCCCCCCCCCTGGCTACGCCCCTGCAGGGATCCAACGCCATTATTCTGCGTAGCAATCAAGTATTCTACCACAAAGCCATGCCAGGTCTCGGAGCTCCTTTTCAAATAGACCCTAATGCTCATGAAACATCAGTTGTGGTTGCAGTGCTGGCTATCCAATTTTAAAAACATTACATATGCACTCCTATGACTCTGCTTTCACGTCGAGTTAACGTGAATTGTAGTTAAGCGCCATTCACTGAAGTCCATTTATGTAGCAGTGCCCCGGGCTACTATCCTCGCGAGCACAAGGGCTGCATATCATCTTACCGCTTCTGGTGTTTCTAATATCGATGTTGCTGTTGGCATCATTACGAAACTGTAAACAACTGGTTATATAAACCATATGCCACGGTTCAACATATGTCTGTGCGTACAACTATTGTACATATGTTTAGCGTCATTTCGTAACGTTTGGCTTAATAAAAAAGTTACAACACAGTCACCTTCCATCCGCATGCTTCGCATAACATCGATTCTCAAGGTACGTGGCATCTGCCGAATTTTTTCTTCTGCTTTATTTTTCTTTGTACCTTTTTAATATATGCACGTATACATACATATCCGGCGCACGACGGCGACTGCGCCGGCGATGACCATGGAAAAATTCAATCGAGATTGTCCATATAATTGCTATCGCAATAAAAAAAGAACACTTGCGACACCAACGTTTCTAGAACCAGGTTAGTTTCGCAGCTCCCCATAGACGCTTGCTCTCCGAAGCAGACGCGACGGCCGACGCAAGAACTCGTGGCGCTGTAGTTCCATCTTGCATCACGCGCCCTCCGCTCACCCATGTATGGCCGTGACAGCCGAGATTCCGACATTTAAACTGTCGGAACTAACACGAGATAGATACAGCCCTGACAGCGTTGAGTTTTCGAACTGATTTTTTATTATCGCGCTGCACCCGCCGCGCGACCGAATGTCAACTTCTTCCTTGACGAGCGCCGCATTCTGAGGCGCTACAAAACTTTTCCAATGACATCGGTTGCTTTAAAAAGCAATCATTTCACAAGCCACGCTCAAGAAGCATCCAGATATAGCTACGTAGCTATATTGTCACCTTATAATGTGACAGAAACCTGCAACTGGGGGTCAGCAGAACGTCAGGCTGGTGCGATCACCGGCAAAGCGAACTCATCGTCCTTTTTCGCGAGCCTACTTTCATCGTCTTTTTCTATAGCGGCACATACAGTTCTGCCAGCAACGATACCGCGTAATACGAGCTATTATGCTCGTGGCATTACCCTCCCCTCAGAGAGCATCGTCCCGATGCGGGTGCATGATTACGGAAGAAAACACACACACATAAGGTCACATGATGGAACGATGACGTAGTGTTCACAAGGTCGCGCATAGGTTTAACGAACAGTCAACGTTGGTAGAATGGTTTCATCCTGGAAACGTGGACGATGTCTGGCTGCTGTCAACGACGTGATCGACGAGCTGTATCTTCGGGAAGAACTTCGCAGTTCACTTCGCTGAGGCGCCGGAGAACTCTGTATGGACCAAAGTAGCGGTGCAATAACTTTTCCGAACGGCCTCGATGGCCAATGGGGGTCCACAGCCATACTTCATCGCAGGGTTGGTAAATAACCTCGCAATCACGAGCATTGTACCGCTGGGAGTCGATGCATTGCTGGTTATTAATGCTTTCGAGTGCGAGCTTGCGAGCTGCGTCAGTGAGTCGGATGAATTCGTTCGTGTTGACGCTAACGTCGCACTAGTCGAGTATGAGCATGACATCCAGCATAGTGGTTGCCTCTCTGCCGTGAAGCAATCGGAATGGTGTAAAGCCAGTAGTTTCTTGAAAAGCAGTGTTGTAAGCGAACGTGTTGTATGGCAGAATGTCGTCTCAGTTTTTGTGGCCTCTATCAACGTACATGGAAAGCATGTCGCTGATCGTCTTGTTTAGTCTCTCTGTAAGCCCGTTGCTTTGTGGGTGGTATGCAGTAGTTTTCCGATGGGCGGTTCCACTTAGCTGCACGGCATCCTCCATCATCTGGGCGGTAAAAGCTGTTCTGCGGTCAGTCATTACAACTTCTGGCGCTCAGTGGCGGAGAACAATGTTCTTCATGAAAAAGTGGGCAATCTCACTGGCGGTGCCTCGTGGTAAAGCTTTCGTTTCACAGTATCATGTAATGTAATCAGTGGCGACAACGAGCCAGCGATTGCCATCGTGAGACTTGGGGAAAGGTCCGAGCAAGTCCATACCAATCTGTTGGAATTGTTGTGTTGGCGGAACAATGGGCCTTAGAAAACCGGCTGGGCGCTGACGTGGTGCTTTACGGCGCTGGCATTCACGACACGTTTTTACGTAACGCTTCACGTCCTGTGTGAGCTTTGACCAGTAGTAGTGCTGGCGAATCCGGGCCAAGGTGCGCGTGAATCCCAAGTGGCAGGCCGATAAAATATACGAATCATCGTGGCAGGCCGATAAAATATCCGCACGGAGCGTGGATGGAACGACGAGCAGGTGTTCAGTCGCGTATGGGTTGAAGTTCTTCTTATAAAGAACATTGCTGCGAAGACAAAAGGATGATGGCGAACGCGTGAATGCCCGTGGGGGGTGCGAATTGCCGCCTTCAAGATCTTCGATGAATTGTCGAAGCTTGGAATCGTTCCTCTTTTGTTGCGCCAAGTCAGATGCACTCATAGTGCAACGAAAGCGACCATCGATGTCGTCGTCAGTTGACGTCGTTATAAGTGGAGCGCGCGAAAGACAATCCGCATCTGAGTGCTTCCGGCCAGACTTGTAAACGATTGTTACGTCGAATTATTGAAGGTGTAATCTCGAGCTGGCCAGACGTCCTGAAGGGTCTTTGAGATTCGCCAGCCAGCAGAGCGCATGATGATCTGTAACAAATCTGAACGGGGGGCCATAGAGGTACGGTCGGAACTTTGCTATCGCCCAGACAACAGCTAGACATTCCTTCTCCGTTGTCGAGTAATTCGCCTCCGCAGAAGATAGTATCCGGCTAGCATAACAGACGCCGTCTCGCCATTGGACGAGGACTGCACCAAGGCCGATGTTACTTGCATCGGTGTGCAATTCAGTGGCGGCATCTTCATCAAAATGTCCGAGTAAGGGCTGAGTCTGGAGGCGCTGCTGAAGTTCGGAGAAAGCGTCTCTTTGCTCGGGGCCCCACACAAAGGGAACATCTTCTTTCGTCAGACGGGTCAGTGGCTCGGCTATGTTTGAAAGGTTTTGCACAAAACGCCTGTAGTATGCGCAGATGCTCAAGAATCGACGCACATCACGTTTGTTGGCAGGTGGCGGAAATGCAGCAACAGCCAATGTCTTTTCTGGGTCCGGCTGAATACCATCGCGGCTGACAAGGTGGCCGAGGAACTTCAGTTCGTCTTAACCAAATGGCACTTCTCTGGTTTTAATGATAGGCCTGCCGCACGTAATGCAACAAAGACAGACTCAAGTCGCTCCAAATGCTGTTCGAACGTTGGTGAAAATACAACGACGTCGTCCAAATAAACGAGACATCATTCCCACTTAAGGCCTGACAGCACTGTATCCATCATTCTTTGGAAGGTCGCGGGAGTAGAGCACAGACCGAATGGCAGTACTTTAAATTCGTACAGGCCATCAGGGGTTATGAATGCTGTTTTTTCGCGGTCGCGCTCATCGACTTCGATCTGCCAGTAGCCGCTGTGTAAATCCATGGAGGAGAACTACCGAGCGTGTCGAAGGCGATCTAGCGAGTCGTCGATGCGTGGAAGAGGGTAAACGTCTTTCTTCGTCACTTGGTTGAGTTTACGCTAATCGACGCAAAAGCGAAGAGTGTTGTCCTTCTTTACCAGTACAACGTGGGACGCCCATGGACTGGTCGAGCGTTGGATGACGTCGTCGTCGAGCATCTGCTTCACCTGAGGACGTATGATTTCTTGTTCCTTTTGGGACACTCGGTAAGCGTGCTGACGTACGGGCGGTTCCATGGGCTCCGTTATGATATGGTGCTTCACGGTCGCTGTTTGTTTATTTGTGAAGTTGATGCGAAGCAGTCGCTGAACATACGTAAAATACTGCGTATTCGCTCTTTCTGCGCAGACGAAAGCTTCGGATTGAAGTCAACGCTATTGGCCACCGCGGGGGTCACCTTGTACGGCTGCGGAAATCGGAGCAATCGTTAAACATGCTTCCTTGCCAATGGTCTCGAAGTGAGCGATCGGCGTTCGCTTTGTGAAATGCTGGCATTCGCCGCTGAAATTCGTGACCATGAGCTCAGTCATCCCGTGCTTCAACTGGATTATGCCGCGAGCGACGCAGATTTGCCGAGCCAAGAGCACGGACAGGTTCACTTCGGCGATACCACTACTGCTATTGTCGATGTCGCTCTTTACAGTTAGAAACATACTGGTTCGCGGCAGATGTGTGATGGCGTGGTCGACAATACGAAGCGCTGTTCTCTGCGTAGCGGTATGTCTCGGAGTCTGGGCATGGTCGTTGGCAAACGTGACGAGCAGTTCCCGAAGGTCAATAACAGTTCCGTGCTCGCGCAGAAAATCCATGTCGAGTATAACTTTTCGGGAACATTCGCGCAACACGATGAAAGAAGCGACGACCGTTGACTCACGGATTTGCAGTCTGGCAGTGCATCTCCCGATCGGTGTCAAGAGGTTACCTCCTGCTGACCGGAGGTTCGGTCCATGCCCCCAAGGAGTGATCACCTTCCTCAGTTCAGCGACAAGTTCAGCGCTGATAACGGAGTAGTCGGCGCAGTGTCCACCAGAGCAATTACCGGGTGATTGCCGATAAGAATAGAAATGTCGGGAGAAACGCGTTTGTCGTCGGTGGGAGATGTCGGTGAAAAGGAATCGTCAGAGGTCGCCGGACTGGTCGGGGGAGGTTGTTTTAACGATCACACAGCAGCGGCCTCACCCCCGGAGGTCGCTGTTCCTAGTTTTCCCGGCGTGGGCTTGGACACCTAGGTGATCGTCCCCGCAACGACATCGGCGAATGAGTTTTGACCCGGTGATGTGGAACGTCGGGGAGATGGAGAGCGAGACTGGCGTAGCTGAAGTTTCGAGGACTGAATACTTCCCAGGTACTCCGCGACAGCGCGGGGCCGTTCACCATCACGAGGTCGACGGGCATCTAGCCGAAAACCAGCAAGACCCATGCGTCAGTACGAACAGTCGCTGTACAGGTGACCTGGCTCACCACAATGGTAGCAAAGGGGCTAATTTTCAGGAGCGCGCCACACACTAGACTGCCTCACATTACCTCGCGGGTTCTCGTAACGCGACGGCACCGAGAAGTACTGCGTCGCCGGCAGGGTGGACGGTCGGGGGGAATAGCTGACCGCAGGCGCAGGAGTGCGTACAGCTTCCGCGTACGTGAGAAGAGGAGCTTCGGCTGACGGCGTCACCAACGGTTGTACCAGCTGCCGTACCTCTTGCGGACGACGTCAGTTAGGGCAGCTACTTGGGGCTGGGGAGAGACAGCGTGAAGTTTTTGCAGCTCCTCACGTACAATGCTGCGCACAAGCTCTGTGAGATCTCTGACGATCGTGACGTCGAGTGTTGCCGCGGATGATGACAGGCAGGCGAGGTTGTTCGGCCGCTCATACTGCGAAGACCGCTGCCTTAGCAT
This sequence comes from Rhipicephalus appendiculatus, assembly GCA_030522465.1. Taxonomy (NCBI): domain Eukaryota; kingdom Metazoa; phylum Arthropoda; class Arachnida; order Ixodida; family Ixodidae; genus Rhipicephalus; species Rhipicephalus appendiculatus. The sequence goes on from JALIZH010015675.1 coordinate 78,285, forward strand.
TCCCACCATCGTTGTAGCTTCACGGAGGAATTCCGCTACGGTACCAGGTGGATTGCGCACGAGCCCTGCGAATAGCTGCTCTTTTACGCCCCACATAAGGAAGCATACCTTCCTCTCTTCCGCCATTGCGGGGTCAGCTCGCCGGAACAGCCGAGACATCTCCTCAACGAACATCGCAACGCTTTCGTTCGGTCTTTGATTCCTTGAGTCGAGGAGGCGCTCTGCTTGTTCTTTTCGGTCAGGACTTCCGTACGTGTTCCGCAGCTGAGTACAAAACTCCGGCCAGGTTGTTAAGGCAGCCTCGTGGTCTTCATACCAAATGCGCGCCGCGTCCTCGAGGTAGAAGTAGACATACCCGAGCTTCCGATGGTCGTCCCATTCGTTGGCGACGGCGATTCGCTCGTATTGGTCCAGCCGGTCTTCAACGTCATCGAAAGCGTCGCCACGGAACGGCTTTGGAGTTCGAAGGGCGTTGAAAAGCCATGGAGCAGGCGGTGTCGCGGTCTGTGGAGTCTGGGTTGCCGTTGTTGCGCTGGCCATGTTTCTGGGAGTGTCCTGGAAGAGGGCCGAAGTGAGGCGGTAGGCCTAATTGCCGCCGACTGCGCCAAAGGTCACCTGGGTCTTCCAAGGCGTCGCTATTTATCTCAGGATCATCGTGTTGGTCGCAGTACATAGGATGCTACCCAGAACCTCTACCAGAAAATTTCACGTTATAATGTGACAGAAACCTGCAACTGGTGGTCAGCAGAACGTCAGGCTGGTCAGATCACCGATAAAGCGAACTCATCGTCCTTTTTTGCGAGCCTATCTTCATCATCGTTTTCTATAGCGGCACATACAGTACTGCCAGCAACGATACCGCGTAATACAAGCTATTACGCTCGTGGCAATATTTCTGATGGAGGACCTGGTTGTTCCCCGTACCCATCACGAAGCTCCGCAACGGCCGTATGATGGCCGATCCGACCATGTCACAGGTCGAAGGAGCATCGTCCTCACCACCTGCCCCTCTCGTGGCTTCTACCTACGTAGTCCTACCTCCTGCTCGTGATCCTGGTATATTTTCCGGTCAGGATGGCGTTGACATCGGCAAAGGGATCAACCTTTATGAACGGATCAGCGTCGCCTATAGGTGGGACGCGACCCTTATTCTTGCGAACGTGCATATCTACCTCGATGGCCCACCGCGGGTATGGTTCGAGACGCACGAAGCTGAGATTACAAGCTAGGACACTTTTAAAGATAAGATATGCGACCTTTTTGGCAACGCCGTTGGACGGCAGATGGCTGCGCGGAATCAACTGGCAGCTCGTGCACAGACATCTACCGAGTCGTACGTCGCGTACATTGACGACGTCATCGCCCTTTGCAGACTGATTGACGAGCACATGCCTGAGTCTGATAAGGTATCGCATGTGCTGAAAGGCCTAGCAGACGATGCCTTTAATATTCTCGTCTACAACAACGTTGCCACCGTAGACGCAATCATCAAAGAGTGCCGACGGTTTGAAGAAGCCAAGAGCCGAAGTATCACTCAGCGATTCACACGGCTGCCCAACACGGCCGCAACTTCATCATGTGAAGCCGCTCGCCAGCCGCCCACGTATGACAACGTCACGCGCACTGTTCGTAGCGAAATCGAAGGTGCCTGTCTGGGTGCTATTCAGCCACCCGTTTTCACAGCGCACGCCTCTGACCCACCACGGCCATCGGTGGCCTTCATTCAAGCTGTGGTCAGGCAGGAGTTCGCAAACCTCGGCCTTCCGTAGCGTGTCCCCTGACTCGTCCTGAAGTACGGCCTTACTTCCCAGGACACGCTCGCGGGTTCTCTCCTACCATGCCCTTACGCAACCCTTCGGAATTGCGGACACTCGACGACGAGCCTATCTGTTTTTTCTATCGCCAGCCTGGGCACGTTTCTCGCTATTGCCGCCACCGTGTGTCAAACGCATTACGACCCACCAAACCTTCCCTACCCCTACTTCCATGCACCCTGCGAACCCTAGACGTTCAGTCGCTGCACCCTCCAATTTCTACTCGTCATCTCATGAGCCTCTCACCACTGACGCCACTTCGCCCGTTTGCCGCTACTCCCGCTCGCCGTCATCGCAAGGCCTCCAATCCCGCTCTCCGCAGCCTCGGTGCTTTTCCTAGCCGACCTTCTCTGGACGCTCGCAACAGGAAAACTAGATATGGCAGCTGATGGAGGTGAAGCTGCAATACCATCGACCTCTACTGACGCTTCCCACACACCACAGCCTGTTTGACGTGCAAGTCAACCCTGTTGTTGTGACCACCCTCATTGACACAGGAGCGCACCTATCTATTATGAGCGCTCCTCTCCGCCGCCGTTTGCAGAAGGTTATGACGCTGTCTACGACGAAGGCAATACGTGTTGCCGATGGCGTTATTCTAAAAGTAATCGGAATGTCCACTGCTCGTGTCAGCACTGCCGGTCGCCACACCGTGGTCCTTTTTGCCGTTCTATCTCGTTGCCCTCATGACCTTATACTTGGCCTTTATTTCCTTTCGGCACATTCGGCCTTAATTGACTTTTCTTCTGGTACACTCAGCCTCGATCTCCCCTCCCTGCCGATTACTGTGAAAAGCCCGCCAGCCGCTTGAGTCCAACCACATTTGTTCGCCTGCCGCCTCGAGCCGTCACGTACGTGTGTTTGGCACGGCGCCTCTCCTTCCTGACGGTGTCTACATCTTTACACCGATTACTGATGTTCGACTGACGCGCAATGTTACTGTGCCGCATACCATTGCAACCATAGTGGATAAGTGTGTGTTCCTTCCGCTCCTTAATTTTGGCTTCACCCCCCAAGTGTTGCCCTACCGGATGTCTCTTGCCCAACTAACTGCCGTAACAGATGACGAAGTCAGCGTTCTCGCCATAGCTGATCCTGACCAAGGTGCAGTCTCACAACCACCAAATTCTCACGAGGTTATTTCTCTAAATATGATTGGATCAGACCTTTCGTCTGACCAGGCCGACGCTCTCTGACAGGCTTTGGCCTCATACAGTGACATTTTCAACGTCCATGATCGTCCCTTGGGCCATACTAAGATTGTCACTCACCGAATCAACACCGGTGACTGCGCCACTTCCCCATGGGCCTTACCGTGTGTCAGCGTTCGAGCGAGAAGTGATTCAGAAAGAGGTGGCCAAAATGCTTACAAAAAAATCGCAGCATATCCACGGAATGAATGATGTGAGTGGGCGAAGCTCAGTTCCTGCGCGTGCTCATCTAATTCCACTTCTAGATACGCCTTACTCAGGTCAAGAACCTAAAACACAGCTCCACCTTGCAAACGTGGTGTAAATATCTTCAGGCAGCGGTAGAGGGTAATGGTCAACTTCCACGAAAGGATTGACGGTGACGCGGTAATCCCCGCAAAGTCGAATCCCGTTTTCTTTTTCGGTACTACCACCAGAGGGGTGGCCCAAGCACTGTCCCTCACGCGATACACAATGCCTGCCTTCTCCATATTAAGCAGCTCTTGTTCTACCTGCTCGCGTAACGCGTATGGCACTGGTCTCGCTTTACAAAAAAGCCGGCAGATCCCACGCACTGTGGGAATCGATGTATGCGAAGCAGCCAGGAAGCAGCAAATCATGCTTTACATAGTTTGTATATCATGTTTTACATATTGCGACCTGTCATTAGTGTTCGTCATACAGTGCCATCGCCATATACCAATTTTGGTGTATGTCAAGCTAGAGAACTGGACGCAAGCGCACCATGAGCGTGGCATGTAAATGGCATTGTAGATGACATGCATGCCAAGATTTCTATGTTACCACCTGTCACTTATGTTCGTTATACAGTCATGTCACTCAATACCAAATGTGGTGTACATCAAGCTAACGAAACGGCCACGAGCGCGCCATGAGCGTGGAATGCAAGTCATGTCGCTCATAACACGTCATGATTTCCATATTACTTGTCATTTATGTTTGTCATACAGTCATGTCACTCAATACCAAATTTGGTGTATATCAAGCTAACGAAACGGCCTCGAGCACGCCATGAGCGTGGCGTGCAAGTCATGTCGCACATGACAAGTCATGATTTCCGTATTACCACTTGTCATTTATATTCGTCATACAGTCATGTCACTCAATACTAAATTTGGTGTATATCAAGCTAACAAAACGGCCGAGAGCACGCTATGAGCGTGGAAAGCAAGTCATGTCACCCATGAAGTCATGATTTTCATATTACCACTTGTCATTTATGTTCGTCATACAGTCATGTCACTCAATCCCAAATTTGGTGCATATCAAGCTAACGAAACAGCCGGTGAGCGCGCCATGAGCGTGGCATGTAAGTCATACTTTTCATGACAAGTTAGTCATGATTTTCATGAAATGACCAGCCATTTATGTTCGTCATACAGTCATGTTATGCCATACCAAATTTGGTATAAATCCCATTAACGATACGGCCAGGAGAGCACAAAGTCGTAGGGGGCTAGATAGATAGATAGATAGATAGATAGATAGATAGATAGATAGATAGATAGATAGATAGATAGATAGATAGATAGATAGATAGATAGATAGATAGATAGATAGATAGATAGATAGATAGATAGATAGATAGATAGATAGATAGATAGATAGATAGATAGATAGATAGATAGATAGATACGCTCAAAGTCGCCGAAGTTGGCTAAGAAATGCTTCGCATTTAAAACAGGAGTAGCGTCTTTCACAAGCACAATGCTAGCGTTAAACCCCTTGAATGGCCCCGTATCCCGATTGAAATACCTCGCGGTACTTATCGATTAGATGTGCTTCTTCACGTACGTTCTGTACCCGTACCACATTCGGCCAGTCGAGTTTTATTTTCGTTAGCGACTCCCGCCCCAACAATCTTGGCATTCTAGCCCCTGTGCTATCCTTAGCAAACACCAGTGGCAAGCGAACTTGTTGGCTCTGGCACTTTACATCCACAGCCATAATACATTTGACCGTGACAGGCGTGCCATTGTAGGTGACTAACCTAACATCTGTTTCCCTGAAACTTGCATCGGTAAAATGCTTTAAACATTCTGCTTCACACATTGCCGATACGGCTGCCCCCGTATCGAGCTCCATCGGAATCTCTCTTCCGTTTACGAGCAACGGCACTGCAATGGCAGGCGTGCCAGCCCTACGGTCTGTGTGACACAGTGTCAACAGCTCATCACGCGTTACATCATTCGCCAGGCAATGAATAGGCGCCCTAGTTTTACACATTTTGGATACATGGCCTTTCTTGTTACATTTAAAACAACGGCTGTTCATGAACGGACAACTTACGGGAGAGTGCCGCCCACCGCAACGATGACACACCTTAGTCTCTTGTGGGCCCGTTGGTGAAGCCGTTTTCGGCGTGGCACTCTAGTCGTAGTCCCCACCGGGTGCTTGCCGCTGCGACGCTGCTGTTTCCTTGGGCCAGTGAACGTCGCTGTCGACTGTGGTCCCCTTTGCGAGGCTCGCCACCATTTCCCGAGTGCATCTAGTAGCTGATTCCATGGCTGCTACAATACTGCAGGTGCGGTCCCAGGTTAATTCTGCATCAGGTGTCGCCAGCAGCCTGCAACTTATGCTGTCGGAACACAATCCCGCGATGAGACGATCTCGCAGGGCTTGCTCAAGAAATGTGCCGAACTCACACGTTGCAGGCAGTTTCTTGAGTCCTACTATGAAGTCGCCGATGGTTTCGTGCGGCTCTTTGCTGCGTTGGTTAAAACGGTATCTTTCCGTAACCACGAAGCACTTCGGGGTGTAGTGCTTTTTAGCGTTGAGATGACTAGTTCATCCGTCTCCTGGGTAGGCGTTTTCGGCAGAAGAAGGCTCCTGAGCGTGACGTATGCCTTCTCCCCGATGGACGTCAATAGCACTTGCAACTTCTTATGCTCTGCGATGTCGTTAGCAGCGACAAAACACTCGAACCGCTCGAAGAAAACATCGCAGCTGTTTATAATTAATATTGTGTTTAACAAACGAGCCCTTATTCTTACACTTCTTTCCGTCTATATATATATATATATATATATATATATATATATATATATATATATATATATATATATATATATATATATATATATATATATATATATATATATATATATATATATAGCCCCTCTTTTTGCTTAAATGCTCCATATATATATATATATATATATATGGAGCATTTAAGCAAAAAGAGGGGCTGTCCGATGGGTATATTATCATCAAACCACGCCTAAGGGATTTGAAACGGTTTGCGCTGTACCGCGTCGCGTGCTTTACAGTATTTCGAATCCCTAACGCATCAATGCTGCTTTTTCATGCTAAAAGAAGCAGCGAGTGCCAACGCAGGTGAAAACGTCTCCTATGAAGCCTGAAGACAACACTGTTCGCAAAGTAAGCTTTATCTATGCGCATCTCTAACAAGAGCAAAATGAGGTGACTTATTCAATATTTAGCATCGCCAACACATTAGAGTGCACGATATCGCGTGCGCCCGCTAAGCGCACAGTGACAACAGTGTGAGAGTGGGCCTCTGTTGACCGCAGAAGTAGCATGGCCTGAGCGCCGTGATTGGTTATCCGCCATAAATACCGAGATTTTACTCTACGATTTCAAGAAACATAAACCGCTACGTTATTTGCGGACAAGTTGGTGTTTTGAATTCGTATGAGGAACACATCGCTTTGATAAGACAACCCGTGTTGCCGTCTTCAGGAATGCCAAAAAAGTAAGCTTTGTACGCGTCCCTTTTTGTCTCGCAGGTTGCGTGTTTCGGTGAAGGTGAATGGTGGACTGGTCCTGTGCACCCTTTTTCAGGTCTTTGCGTCGCCTTTCTCCTACTGTTGAGGAAAGATAATCCGATGTAAGTACTGCAACTGCGACACTGTGTCAGCGTAAGGCTAGCATAACTGATATCGCGGTTGATTATTATGCCGATCTGATTAATGGCGAATCCGTCTTAGAAATCCCGCAACTTAGAAATGAGGTTATGAAAGTGAAAATTAGCATCCACATTGTAGAACTGAGCTGCGAGGAAATCTCTGCGGATTCATCAGAAAGTAAAGCTTCCTACTTTATAAAAATTGCGTGCTTGTCCGGCGATAAAATTTGGATCCAAAGCCTATCTAGGGTGGTCACTCTACCTATTAAGCCAAGCAGAAGGCTAGCTACTGGTAGCGCGTAAGCGAATGGATAGCCAACTTAATGCACCTGAACAATGTGCTTCGAGTTGTCAACACTAAATATATGATTTTGCCTAGTCAAGATGTACGTACATAACATTCGACACTGCATACATGCTTTGGCATATTCAACATCTACGTAAGACAGCTAGCCTCGTATAATATCAATGTTTAACAGCGTCACAATTACAAGTGTAGAAAAGCATGCAGGTGCAGCATAGGTTCACTAGTGGGAAGGGCTTTTTGTAGACAAAAGGTCACATGTTCCCTTACGCATTTGCCGGGCACAACAAGCTCAACGCAAAAGCAACCTTTTTCATTTTCTTATTTCTCTTCGCAGTAAATTGTAATAAGCGCATGAGCCTTTCTGCACCTCACGTGGTTAAGCACTGCTTTCGAGATGGGGGACGTTTTAAACTTTTTGCGTGATTTAGCACTGCCTCGGGGATCGTCCCATTAATGATGAAGCGAGATTTCATGGGATATGATACGTGAAATTTTGGCAATCAGTGACGTCATCACGATGTCTTCAGGCGATGAAAGTGCACGCCCACTCAGCTGGCGCCGACAGTCAAGTTTCGCGTTCGATGTGGAATCTAATGTTTTTGTTTTTGTAATAGTGCTTAATGAAGAATTTTCCTTTCAAACATGCAAATGGCGTGGACTCCTCCGTGACATAGTGATATCGTAAAAACCAAGGATACAGTGCTCCCATCACACTTAGCTTGAGTGGCGGCACCTTACCTCCAAAGCATCGTGCATAGCATGGTAGCTTAGGAGGCGCTGTTCAAGCTTCAGGACACCGCTTAGTTTGCCAGCCATGGCGGCCACATTTCAAAAGGTCGGGGGGCGGGGTTAGGGCGCACGAACACCTCCGTACTTAAATTGAAGATCGCGTTAATGTACCCTAAGTAGTCGAAATTAATCCAGTCACACACTACAATGTGCCTTATATTCATATAGTCGTTTCGGTACGTGATGCCCAAAATAATATGCGTATACTCCGTTATTTAACATATTGCACAGCTCATGTTTCTTGTCCGCAGGTTCGCTCCTCAGCTTGGAGACATGCCTAAGGCTCACGTCCGGTTAACGTGACTGGTAGTCAAGCGCCATCCACTCATGTTGGTCTACGTAGCACTTGCCAGGGCTGCAATCATCGCAAGCAAAAGCGTACACATCAGCTCTCTGTCTCTAGTGTTGCCAAGTGCCATGTTGCTGTTGGCATCATTACGCAACCGAAAACAACTGGTTTTACAAAACATATGCGACTGTTCAACATATATCTGTGTGTACAACATATAATATTTCGTAACGCTTCGCTCAGGGAAATTACACGCCAGTCACCTTCCCTCTGCATGCTTCGCACAACCTCGATTCCCATCGTACAGGGGATCTGCTGATCTTTACGGCGAGAGCAATTATATGGACAGTCTCGACGGGTTTTTGCCGTCGCCGTTGCTGTCGCCGCCATGTCGCGTATAATGTCCAAGCTGATAAGATCCCCCCAGCGCATCGTACGCTCTACCGGCGGATAATAGCGCGCGAGCGAGGGCGACGAACGCGGCTGAAGCGGAGATCAATCGCGCCGGCCCATCTCCGTCGCTCCGAGGTGCAAGCGATAAGATCCCCCCTCTTGTTAGACCGGCCGTCGAATGTTCAAGCAGACAGATACGCGCCGCCCGTCTTCCAAGAGCGTCAATAGGCGCTTTTAGCTGACCGTATTTCGCCTCCCGCTCCGCTCAGCCAGCCGGTGGTGGGGCCACTGCGCATGCGCCAGACGGTGAGCGCTGAGCGCGTGACCGGACCGTCGCCGCGTTTGTGCACTGATGCACTGAACGCGTGGCCTCAACGCCACGCGTTTGAAACGCGTTTCATGCGCTGATGGCATCGCGCTTGACTTGACCGAAAAACGGTTGGCTAAAATCAACAACGCGTCTTGCGCTCCGGTAACGTTGAGCGTTTGAGCGGAACAGGGAACGGACCGCAGAATCGGTCAGCTAAAAGCGCCTAATAAACGCGAGGTGTGTGTGTGTGTGTGGGGGGGGGGGGGGGGGGCGGAGAAGGTGTCGCACGACCAGCAACGGCGATTTGGTTATAGGAGCGACCGTATTCTCTTAAAGAGCGTTTTGTAGAGTTGCATGGGATCGAATCCTAATAACTGCCAGCGTCACATCGTATAACATTACAATGTGTTGGGGTGGACGAATGAGCGGGCCACGCCAAGCTAGTGATGGCGTGCCAGATGGTGTGTCCGAGACCAACCAGCTACCGAGTCTGGCCATGGTGCGGAGGACGCTGGTGTCCGGCACTACCGACTGCTGAGGGCGTGGCCTGGGTGTCACGTATGTTCTGGTCCGGCACAACCGATTGCTGAGTGGGCTCGGTGCTACTCGGGTGCATCGTGATCCGATTCAGGCCTGGGGGAGCAGCTCAGGATCTTGTTCTGCCTCGTCGACGGCTGATCATGCCCCTCCTGCTGCGAGCGTGCGTCTGCTACGCGTTCGTCGGTACCGTGAGTGACATCTACGGAACCATATACTCCGCATTATAATGTCAGGACGTGCGCATACTCGCGTGTGCGAACAGGACTGGAGGGACTGAGGCTTAGAGGAAGAGTAATTGTGTATATTAGTGTTCAGCAAGTGTATCTGTGTGTATTTGTCTTTGATGAGTGTTGTCTATAAATGTTTTCTTGTCCCTGACTCTGTCTGTGTCATAGGGCCCACGAACAGTACACTAATTTTACAACATCGTAATAAACAAAACGTATGCGCCCCTATGATACAGACGTCATATCGGCCTAACGTTAATTTTGGTGGCCGTGTTGGCTCTGCTTTTATAACAGGTGAATAAACACCACATATGTACTTCAATGACTAAGAAACTTACATTCAAGCGTTGCTCGACCCCGGAGCAACATACTAACGAATAATGAGAATATGATACTTAGCATTCGTTAGTGCATTGCTCCTCAGTCGAGCAAGGCTTGACTCAAAGCCAAAAAATCCACGCATATCCACGAAGTGAATGATGACGAGTGGGCGAAGCTAGGTTCTAAGGTCCAAAATGTCTACGTTGAAGTCGCCGACTAGTATAAAGTGTTTGTCCTTGTAGGTGTTTTATATTGCTCTGTCACAATTATGGTTGATATTAGTAAATTGTTAAACCTCTTTTTTGTGTCTCAAATATGTTACCCGAGCGTTGCCCCATATAATGTAAATTAACTGAAATAAAGTGACAAAGAGTCGATGACAAAGCTCGGTCCTAAGGTCCATATTATCTACGTTGAAATTGTCGATTAGTATGAAGAGTTCGTGCTTCCCTATTGAAAATATGTCCATCATAAGAATGGTGGATTCCACCATCCATCATTATGGTGGATTATGGTGCTGGAATACGGTGGCATATGGTGTATGCTGGCGTATCTATCTATCTATCTATCTGAACTGACTGAACTGACTGACTGACTGAACTGACTGACTGAACTGACTGACTGACTGACTGACTGACTGACTGACTGACTGACTGACTGACTGACTGACTGACTGACTGACTGACTGACTGACTGACTGAACTGACTGACTGACTGACTGACTGACTGGACTGACTGACTGAACTGACTGAACTGACTGACTGAACTGACAGATATTGCGCTCGACTGCTACACTCTTAGCCACCTCTATTTGACTGAACTGACTGAACTGACTGACTGACTGACTGACTGAACTGACTGACTGACTGACTGAACTGACTGACTGGACTGACTGACTGACTGACTGACTGACTGACTGACTGACTGACTGACTGACTGACTGACTGACTGACTGACTGAACTGACTGAACTGACTGACTGACTGGACTGACTGACTGAACTGACTGAACTGACTGACTGAACTGACAGATATTGCGCTTGTCGTTGTCGGTGTAGTCGGAAAATGCAAAGCATTGACCAAGTACTCAGGATGTTAGGTTCAAAAAAGCTGTTTATTGATCAAGTTGGCGCGTGCCGACGTATGTTTCTTCGAGTACAAAAGTATCAAAAAGGAGCACCAGGGCCATCGGGTGGATTTTCTTGTCGTATTTCTTCAGTGGAGGACAGGCTCGCCACTTGTAGCGCCACATGCGGTGGTTGAAGGCCTCGTCATCTGGAAACACCTCGTTGTTTGAGAGCACAATGACGGGCGTCCTGGAAATGGTCTGGTCGGCAGAATACTTGACCGCCACCGAGTCTACGTCACCACCAAAAATTTTTTTGACAGTATCAAAAGCAGACGACTCACAGTTTGGCTCGTTCCATACCAGGATGCGACGGCCCACGGTGTCCTGTAGTGGAAAGCTAGTGTAGCGGTTAAAGTTACGAATGGTACCGCGGTTAATGTAAAAGGAAAGAATAGGATCAAAAAAAAAGTTTTTTCCTGCACTCGGAGGGGACACAATCTCCATGCAGTTTTTCTTGGGGACCGCCTTCTCGACCAGGCTATACAAGTTGTTTACAAAGGCCGACACTTCCTCGTGGATGCCGTGAAACTGAAAGTTTAGCAGTTCCATCAATGCATCAAATGACGCGGGCACATCCATGTAAAAGGTAGCGAGGTCACCGTTGGGGGGCATCAAAGAGTGGCTGCGTGTTCTTGTACATTTCAATAAAGTCCAGGGTTGAGTACGAACACATTTCATCGTTAAACACCTGGATGGCTCGTTGGAGGCGCTTGTCGTCCAGGCGAATAAACCGAAACACCGGGTCTGCCAGCCACTTGGGGGTGCGCACAATGTTGGTCAACGGCGAT
>JALIZH010015676.1:0-17500 GCA_030522465.1 Rhipicephalus appendiculatus
CATGACATGTGATGATTTCTATATTACCACTTGCCATTTATGCTCGTCATACAGTCACGTCACTCAATACCAAGTTTGGTGTATATCAAGTTAGAAAAGCGGCCACGGGAGTACCATGAGCGTATCATGCAAGAATAGGTGGCACGAAATGTGGAGCTCACTCGTTCGTGAAATATGTTTTGCCCTTGGGACTCACTCGGACTCAGATTCACCAAACATTTCCTCAAACGGACTCACTCAGACTCAGATTCCCTAAAATATTTCCCAGCCGGACTCTATCGGACTCAGACTCACGAAAATTTTTCCCAGCCGGATTCACTCGGACTCAGACTCACGGCTCTATCTGAGTCTGAGTGAGTCTGAGTGAGCCGACTCATGAGTCCATTAGCCTACAATTGGCCTTCTTCGAACTTGGTGTAAATGCTCTTTAACACCAATATCTCGCGTAATCTGTGCTGTACTTGGCGCCTTTTCATCTCGTACCTTATGAGTGGTTACAGTTCAGTATGGACTTTTTTTTTTAAGAGATAACTCACATGAAATATTTTTATCGAAAATTCCCGGGAAAGAGTTTTCGGGGGCCGGGGGGAAGTAAGTAACGGCTTTCCCCTCCTCCGTAACTCATGCCTGTGATCAATAAATATTGAGCTGGCGTATGAACCCTGGTGCTTTGAAGTATGCGTGAGTCGGCGTGAGCATAAACGTGAACCTACGTAAGGCTTATAGTAAAGCTAAGTTGCGCAAGAAGAACCGCAGATCGGCAAAAAAGTGTAGAGCTCACTCAGGCTCACCCAACAAATACATTTTTAGCTTAGGGTTCACTCGGACTCAGACTCACCAAAATTTTCCTCAACCGGACTCACCCGGACTCAAACTCACCAAAATACTACTCACACGGACTCACTCAGACTCAGACTCACGGCTTGATCTGAGTCTGAGTGAGTCTGAGTGAGTCGACTCATGAGTGAGTTTGCCGATCTATGCATGCAAGCTATGTTGCACATGACATATCATGATTTTCATGTTACCACTTGTCATTTATGTTCGTCATGCAGTCACGTCCCTCAATACCAAATTTGGTGTATATCAAGCTAGCGAAGCGGCCACGGGAGTACCATGAGCGTATCATGCAAGTCATGCGCACATGACATATTATGATTTCCATATTACCACTTGTCATTTATGCTCGTCACACAGTCACGTCACTGAATACCAAATTTGGTGTATATCAAGCTAGCGAAACGGCCCCGAGAATGTCATGAGCGTGGCATGCAAGGCATGTTGCACATGACATATCATGATTTCCATATTACCACTTCTCATTTATGCTCGTCATACAATCACGTCGCTCAATACCAAATTTGGTGTATATCAAGCTAGCGAAACGGCCGTCAGGGCGCCATGAGCGTGGCATTTAAATCATGTTGTGCATGACATGCAGGTAATGATTTTCATATTACCACCTGTCATTTATGTTGGGCATGCAGAAATGTCTCATCGTACCAGTTTTTGGATATATCAAGTTAAGAAAACGGCGTCAGGAGCACTATGGCCATGGCGCGTAAGTCATACTTTTCATGACAAGTTAATCATGATTTTCATGATGTGACCAGTCGTTCATGTTTGTCATACAGTCATGCTATGTCATACCAATTTTGGTATAAATCCCTTTAACGATACGGCCAGGAGAGCACAAAGTCGTAGGCGGCTAGATAGATAGATAGATAGATAGATAGATAGATAGATAGATAGATAGATAGATAGATAGATAGATAGATAGATAGATAGATAGATAGATAGATAGATAGATAGATAGATAGATAGATAGATAGATGCGCTCAAAGTCGCCGAAGTTCGCCAAGAAATGCTTCGCATTTAAAAAAAGGAATTGCTCTCTGGCGCAACTTAAAGCTGCCTCAAGTGCGTCAAATACAATTTCAAGTTATACATGTTTGTTCTTAAGCAAAATGAGTCTACCTGCGAGGATTTCTTGTCCTGCCAGTAGACCGAATCACATCGATGTTGGGCGACGCTAGTGGTCATTCTTTGTCGAATTTCAACATCAAATTAAAACAATACTTCCTTTTTATGGGACAAAAGCGGGCTCGTTGCCGCCGATGTGATGAACGATTTTCTGATTTTCGCCACAATCAGAAAATTTTTTTCCGAGTGGTTGACAGTCCATTTAACGTTTCAAACAATTAAGTCAGTACAGTTGGAACATTAAAAGGAAACCGTTTTTCCGCTGGGCCGAGGGCAGCGCCAGGGCCCAAGGGCTTCTGGCTGATGCCCAGGCGTGGGATCCGCACCCCTAATGCCGCGTGATTTTTAAAATAAAGTGTTAGCCTCTTCCTCCTCGTTGAAACCAGCGATGGAATTTGGTGAGTTGAATTTACATAATATCAGTCCTGCTTCAGATAATGAATTCTGGCTGAAAACGAACATTTCAGCTTCATTTTGTTGTGGATCTCTGTTTTTGTCATGTTCACACTAGATCACGGGCTGCGCATCTGAATGAGTAACTTGCGCGTGGCAGCAGCATACATAGCGGGTAGTGTGAGCAGCGTGCCAGGCACGCGTTTGGCAACGTGCACCCAACTTCGCCACTCCGTATACGCAGGTGCGCTGCGCGTTGTTTTGGTGTGTATCGATGCGCACCAGCTTGTTGGTGGGGGAGGACGCCGCGCGCATGGGCTGACACGACAGAAAAGCCTAGAAACAGTATATCTTATCTGCAAATAATAAGAAAGCACGACAGAAGGTAAAATGTGGCCAGGCGGTAGGCACAGAGCCAGCGTGAAATTTTCTTCACCACTAGGGTCCTGGAAGTTGCCAATTAGGTGCGAAGTACTCACCAACGGAAACCCGAGGTATTACGGATACTTGTGACTGGGTTCATTAGCTCGTTCACCTGTCCGTTCTAAAAGCGAAACCACTACAGTTCTCGACGTCCTCGCTTTCGTGGATTTGCAGGCCTCCCGACCAGCTCCGACTTAGTCAACCATGAATGACCAGCAGTAAGGGCCAGAAGGGCAAGCATGGAAGGCAAGGGAGTTCCGTGATACTGAAGAACTCGCCGTGCGAAGCAAGAGGAAGTCTTCACCTTCACTTTCAATTTGGACATTGCGCTTAATCCGCAGTGCCAAAGTGGAGTAGGGAGCTCCTTTTAAAGCACTTTTTTCTTATCCAACTTTGAGAGCATTTATAAGGCCGCTCCCTTCTCCAATTTTGCAGTGCACTCTAAGCTATGCTGTTTCAAGACTATTGAAAGGTACGGCCGTGTTTTTGGTCATGACAATGAATTACTTAAGAAATCAATGCAATTGAATTAATTCGAGAAATGTTTATTGAAAAGCACGGATCGGAGGAACAGGTGGGCGGAGCCCCTAGTCCAGGGCTCCACTGGCTTCTCTCAGAAGATCGATATGCCTGGTCGAAGAGTGCCACTTGGGCCTCCTTTTCCTCGCTGGCTAGCCAGGTCTCCCGCTGCTCCAAAATCTCCCACTGCTCCTTTCTGAATGAAAGCTTTTTATAGCTGCAGGCAGGTGGACACTTGCGCGAGCCAACCTTCGTAACCCCTTTTGATCAACGAAATCACCAACTTATCTATTCATAGTTGTCATAGAGCTGCTTTGGTTATCCCGAGTCATGGGTGCTGTGATGTTCCTTTTTATTTTTTGTTTACCCTCCGTTTACTGATGTTTACATGTATAGGCCTGCGCTATCAAATGTGTGGCAGAGTAAGAGTCCTGTACGCGTTTTTGGGTATGTTAGTTATATAATAGGTGAGAGGACTGGGATAAAAACGATGTATATTACGTGTGTGCTTCTGAATAAATTTCCTTTTGAATGCAGCACCTGTCCAGTTTACTTTTTTTCTTTTTCGTCGCATGTTTAGCGGTATTCAATCACTAACCATAAAAATGATGCATCGAAGTGGCGTAAATGTACCAAAAATATTCAAATAATGAAAGATATAACCACCTTGAGCCACAACAACAACAACAACAACAACAACCACAACAAAGTTTGTAGACAAAGGCCGTCAAACATAGTTTTGTAAGAAAGTATTCGTTTTCTCTGAGTCAGAGTGCTATAGTATGTGCATCCCGTCGAAACATAATTATTATTGCGGGGGTTTTACGTCCCGAAACCACGATATGATTATGACGGACGCCGTAGTGGAGGGCTCCGGAAATTTTCGCCATCTGGGGTTCCTTAACGTACACCTTAACCTCAGTAAGTACACGGGCTTCAAGCATTTCGCCTCCATAGAAATGTGGCTACCACGGCCGAAATTCGATTCGACGACTTGCGGGTGAGCAGTCGAGCACCTTAACGTACACCACCATGGCGGGGTTTGTTGACATGTTGACTATAGCGAGACCCCTTGTTGAAGACTATTGGTCTACTTATGAAATAAGCATCACCAACTATCATCGCACGATCTCGTCGCGCCAAAAGTCTTCGGGCGACAGCTGCTCGCCGACGTCGCATGATGGTCGCAACGGCGATCTCGTCGGAGCAGATGGCCGTTGCAACGGGACGACCGCCAGTCTTGGTGGTCTGATGCAGCACCTGGCGCCTATTCTGTAAGGTCCTGTATAGACGTTCCCTCGGTCTCTCTAGATGAAACGAAAGGCGAGCGCCCTCAACGACCGACCGACAGGTGTCGCAACGAAGCGAGGGCACTGCGTCCACCCCATTGTCTAATTGGCCGCGTACGGGAAAACAAAAGAGCTCCCCCAGCTCCCACGATGATGCGCGCACGCTCAGCGATGCACCAGCCTCTCTCGACACCCCTTCTTGGATCTTGAAGGCCCGCGGTGGCCATTCATTGAGCGATGCGCGCTCGCGTTCCGCAGAACCGCGGAGGAGGGATGACGTCGGTCAGCGCTATAGCCATGGTGTCTTGCAATCGATGCGGAGTCTGTGAACGCGACCGCGAAATGCCTTTACGAAGGGTGGCGGGTTGCGATATCACACAGGCGACCGGGACTCGGTTGTGCGTAGGAGAACGCCCTTGCATCGTTTTGAAAGGCGGAGTTACGGGCGTACGGTTGTTATGTAAGCCACCCGCAGAGGCCGCAGACGAAAGGCGTGACTCGTGCATCCTTCTAGGGCGCCGGCACGTAGTGAAGTATTGTTACAACGGACGTGCGACAACACGCAGGCAGTGATAATAATTACGCTCTCTAAGCTTCATATTGTGGTGGAGGCGACGATAGGAAGACGAAATGTATATTTGCACGGTAATCATACAGGATCTGCAGCATGGCTGAAAGGCCACTCGGGCAAGCGTTTCGCGCAATCGTTGTCTTCTTTTCTGAGCACCGCGCTTACGAATGTACGCGTCACTCCAAAACAGCATTTGCGAGCAAAAAACAAAAGGCTTAGCGAACAATGCGAAAACGAAAAGTGTTTGCAAAAGTTTCAGTTGGCCTCCTGAACTTAGTGAATTTCTACGTATGCGCAAGGCGTACCACTTTTTCTTCATTTGCTGTTTTCCGATGCATTTAATTTACGTAGGGCTTCCGGACCTTACGAATCAGATAATGCGTGAGCATCTGCGCTTTGTATGACAACATTTGAATGCACATAAGGCAAGAATTCGAAGGCAGATATAATCTTGAAGCATTGCATAGCGAAGATACAGCCTTGAAGAAGACGAGTCCGCCTGTCAAAACGTCGGCTCCAGCGACAACCCGTGTTCCGACGACTTTTCAACATTGGAATGGTGTCGCATCGCTTGCCTAGGAGGCCAATGGAGGCGCTTATATAGCCAGCGATGAAAAACGCATAATCAAGTCTCACTAGGCATACATGTTCGAAATACGTTGTCGTCATTCAGACTGCCTAGAAACGAATGTTACTGGTAAAAAAAAAAAAAAAAGCAGCGGCTGGGAGCGGAAATTTTAATTGTGCCCACAGGGAGCACTGCTGACGTGCGTAGAATAATTTATTGGTCCACAGTTACGTTATCCCGCAAGCTGTCACTTCAACGTGATGTCACAGACTCCAGATCGTGGTCTCGTATTGGGTGACGCTAGCGAAGACAGAGTGATAAAAAGATCAAAATACAGCAAAGTTTTGCCTTTTCGAGGTCACAATGCATTTATTGTTTCTTATAACAAACAACTCGCGAAACTGGACATCGGGGTAACTGGGTAAATTACATATTAACGAAACGATCATCTCAAGGTCTCGTCGACACCACTTGGTGGCGACGTGAACTTTACATGCTTTCTCGCTCACACTCAGGCGAAAAAAAAAAAAGAATGCATTCGTAAGTGATCAGACCGATGTTTTCGCTGCTTGCTAAGTGCTGCGGCAATCATCATTGGTCATTTGTGGGTGTCTAAATATTATGGCTTTGCTGAGAATAAGCATAAGTGATTCTCATTGGAGACCATTGCTGTATACTTGTAGCATAATCCCATTCACGTTTAACATAGCAAAACGAAGTGCGTTGCAGATACTCGAAACTCGTACTATGATAGATTGCAAACTATGAAAAAGCTGCTCAACGTCCGCCCAAAAATGTGTCGTCCCAAAAGTACTGCACAAAATTTATTGTAACAAAATGGCAAGTTGGGCTAGTTGGTGGGCATTCATTTTCTGGAAAAAAAAAGAGCGCCCAGAAGAGAAAAAAAAAAAACGTAGACAATAAGGAGAGGGAAGACACAAAGCGCTGTGTGTCTTCCATCTTTCTTTTGTATACGCTCTTTTTTGTGCGATGCGTTTCTACAGAAAAGTTGCAGCAATGCCGAAGCTATGTGGCACATGAAAGTGACCAAGAACAAGCGAAGATGGATGGTTGGTTAAAAGACTGAACGAGTCGACAGTGCGGCGGAAAAGCGCTCGCAAATGATTTACACTCTGGAAATTAGCCTAAAGTGTTCATCGGTGACGAAAGCATTGAATTACATTATTTAAAAAAAAAGCTTTCCTCCTCACCCATTGCTTTAATTTTCGCTTTCAATGAAGCGCATGTAATATCTTTGGAGTGGCACATCCGAATGCTTTAAATGTTTTTTAAAATCTAGGAGTGGTCGGCCCTTTGCATAATTCAACATAGAAGTTTTTTCGGCTGCCTCATACTTTTACCATGACGTGCGTGCGCCTTGCAAGTTCAGACAAAAGTTATCCATAATGATTTGAACACGCGAGCCCGCGTGTGCGCTTCAAATTGCTTCGAAATAGCAGATCGAGACTGACACAGATCTTGACTTCTCCTTTATGATCCCTCAGGTAACCGGACACTCTTCTGGTTAAACTACGCGCGTTCTGTCTTTGTTTCCGTCTTTCCGATGCACCTTCTTGCTGAGATCGCATAGCGAGTGAGGTTTGCTGCATTTGAGTAGTCGATAAACCTTTCCATTCTTGGTTGTCCGAAAACTAAACACATATTGCATTTAGCTACATCCGATGCATTTCAATATCACACAAAAAGCTCTTGTAGCGATGATGCACATATAATGCTACGTGATCAGATTACAAAGCTAGCAAAATTTTGCGCAATATTAGAGGGTGCCGGTAGCAAAATGCAGTCCGCAAACAGAAAAAAAGAGACATGTGAGCCCTAGTCCGCGTGAATGGTGGTTAGTGAGGAAATCTTGGCACTGAAGCAACTCATGTAAGTTGCTACATATTCATACTCGAACATAAAGGGCCAGGAACTTGGGCATTTATGTAGCGATGCAGAGGATAAGACATTCATAATGCAGGTGAGACATGCAGAAGGGAACCGCACAGTCAAACGCCAGCACGACTGCACCGACGACGCTCTGAAGTGTACATGCGCACAGCGACGAGGGCACGTGTTCCTTCCCGTTTATGCTGCTCCCGAACGCTAAAACATGAGATAACTGTGTGCAATCACAGTATTCATTTCCTGCTCCTGGAGGCTGTTTAAGCACTGACCCGATAACCATGCCTAAGTGGCTGAGTTGGCTGTGAACCAAGTCACTTGTTGCCTAAGAAGAAATGTGAAGGAAGAGACATGACCGAGCGAGGCAAAGCTGAACTTAAAATTATGTCAGAACCCACCTACAACGACCGCCTATGTGATGCACCAAAGTTCGCATACGATATGTGATTTTTTTAACTGCCATCGTAGCCGATCAAACAAAGCATGACAAATTGTCATTTTGCCTACTTTTTTTGGTGAAAGCTGAGCACACTGCGCGCTTCGAAAAAAGCTTGACCCTCTACGAGAAAGTGCACTTGCCTTAACATCGGGATAGCGCTCTTGTCCTTTTATGCTTTACTTTGGGTCATTATCTGCACCTCGCGTTCAGTCATTGAACCAAGGACATGTCCTCGGTCGCAGTGCTGCCAGTATTAGTCCGGTTCCTCATTGATGCTATAATTTTGTAACTATTTTCACGTGGCAATGACCGGTGTACATAAAAAAATTGGGGTAGAGGTCAACCACGGCACTGAGGCCCCATTTACGACCGAGTCGAAGTTTTAAGAGCAGAAATGGTGCTCACTCGGTTGTGAGTGTTTATTGGAGGTAACGGTTCCGAAAACTTTGCTGCTCGAAGACGTTTTCTGCGACTGTCTCGTTCGTGGCGGATTGTGTTCCTGCGCTGGGGTGCTTCTTTAGCTGCTCGCATCCTCCGGAGCATTGCAAGCTTGATGCTTTCTCCGCCAGTCGAGTATGGAGAAGCTGCCTTTCATCGATAGAATTTCTAGGTTGGCGTGGTTTTGTAGGTTTTTTTTATTGCATTCATTTTACCCGAGGAGTTTTTTCTTCCTTTTTCTGTGGTTCTATGCACACTTCATTCTAATGATTGTTTTCAATTCCCATTGCCATTGGTGGGATGACTTCAATAATAACAAGTTTGGGGATGGGAAATGACACATTTTCCTTCTACTACTAGTTGAAATGAAGGAGATTTGTGTGAATACGGGCCCCGTTCCCAATCGCGTTGGCTCAGGTGGCTCAGGTTGCCGCCAGGTTGGCGCCGCGTTGGTAATGGAATGAATGAGGAAGCATGAATATGCATAATGATAATATTATGATTGATATTTTAGTCCTATGAAAATACTAAAAGGAGGTATTTGGGAATTATGTTACAATATACCGCAAATGAGCAATAGTTAATGCTAGTCGGTCAGCAATTTTCAGTTTGTAGTACCTTAACGAGCGAATCTAACTTTTCAAGCTAATGTGTTTAACAGTCCTAGCCCAAAAATGTTCACGTTAAAACGACAGGTGGTGCGTTAACATGAATACCTACCAACTAGCTCAGCTGTCTGTCATTAAAAAAAAATGTTTGGCCTCACCTATCAAGCTGTTGCTTGTTTGCGTTTTTCTGACCAATGCGCGCATTGAGTGGCTGTTGTGAGTCGCTGTTATCTTTTAACAGCGACTGGCCTGAACCTATAACAAACACAGGCGGCAAGCGATTAAACAAGTTCCGGGAATCGGTATTCAGGGTATATTTACTGAAATTTTCGAAATTCCATGGGCACACACTATTTGCACTGGATTGAGCGATTAACAAATGTAACTACGAATGCCACAACAATGCGTTTGTCCTGGCACAGGAAAATTGCGAAATTCGCTCAGACAGGGGAGCTATCGGAACACGGACCTCTTTCTCTATAGTTGCACAGTGCAAAGTTGTTTGTGTTTATTCTGTTATATAACTTGTGACGCAAAATTCTACTTTATATATTCAGCACTAGTACATTTTTATGCACGACGGACAGCAGACATCGCCTGACGGCCATCGAGCATTTTTAGAAGCCTCATATTTTCAGAAGTTTTTTCATGTAACATGTTATTTTCAGGTCATTGCAAAGCATTTTAGCCGTCTTTGACTGCCCCTGCCCCGTAGTCCTTCTTAAATAAAGGCAGCTCATCAAGCTGATTTGGCGCAAGTCCTACTAACATGAATTTGAAAATGAAGTTTTTATTCAACTCGATGTGCAACTATACCTCAGGTCGCCTCCGGGTTGACGTCATCGTCGTTGTTGGTTTTAGTGTTTATCGTTAGTGCTGCCTCATCGCTACGCCGTCCTCGTTCTGGCACTCATTTTGTAGTCGTCAACCTTGCCCTTGTCAGGACAAATACTCAGTTTCAATTCGTGCTCCACTTGAAGTTTTACCGGGTTACCTTGACTAATGTCTACAAGCATTTATTTACCATAAAATTTGGATCCCAATTTACTCGATGACCGAAAGATGATAACATCAAGAGATACTTCATTGACAATGACCTTCATATAGTTGCAATTTCTGGGGTTTTACTTGGCTATACCACGATATGATTATGATGCACATCTTAGTATAGAGGTTGGAAATTTCGACCACCTGGGGTTCTTAAACGGGCACGTAAATCTAAGTACGCGGGCCTCTATGCGGTAGCTTCCATCGGCACGCGACCGCTGTGTCCAGGATCGAACCCGCGGCCTTCGGGTCAGCAGCCAAACACCATAACCACAGTACCACCGCGGCGGCGGCAGCGGCCTTCATAAGCGTTTGTCATACATAGGGATATATATGAAGGATTTCATGATTTTGCTCAATTACATTCCATCCTTGTCAGGTATTGTTAACGGCTGACCAGTAATGCCGACCACTGACGCGGAACAAAAAATGCACTCGTCGGGAATCGATGACTGACCTTATGCTCGACCGTTCATGAAATGAGAAACCTTCGCTTTCGTAAGTCCTGGTACTCATTCTTCATTCAGCTCGAAAATTTTTAAACCCGGCTCCACGATCGTCTAAGACATGCGCCTACGAAAAGTGCTAGCATGTAAACCTGTCTAAAGTACATGTCGCTTGGCAAGCGAACGTAACAGCGCACAACTTCAGTAGCTATTCACCTCGTATACATTGCCACACGTTGCCTGGAAGAACCTAAAGTTTTTTTTCCCCCTTAAAAGTATTGAACGGTATATCATGATCACCTCAACTCCCCTTCATCAACTCAGACTAGGGTTACTAGAATTCTTGATAGGAAACATCGCTGCTTTGTACTCTTTGTGTCTTCTTTATCTTGCGATTTTGCTTTTTGTTTGCGCATTTTTCTATTATACTTTTGTAATATTGCTTGGGGCTCATAATATGGACTATTGCGTAAATAATGAAAAAAAGCCCTTGCACAAGAAAAAAATAAATAAATGCGTGCAGACATTAATTTCTCGCTTCCCCTCGCCCACTAAAGTTCCGCCTTCCTTAACCGTTTCGTCGAACCACCGACGACCCTCGAGGACCTAAGTTCGCAGCAGAACATTCATTACCCGTAAAAATATGGCTGCCAGCTGGTAGTGTAAAAAGCGCGAGATGCTTTTCGAAGGCTCACGCGTAGCCTTACCTTACACCGGAGACGGACGCGCAGGAAAGATTCAATAAAGGAAAGCAAAGGACGTCCGAAGGGAGGCGTGATCGGAATCCAATGTGGCGGCAGCGCGTCTTGAGATCAAGGTCGGCCGGCTATCGTCGTGTGGCCGGGATAGCGCGGCAGCTGCATTAAAGGCCAGTACGTTCCGTTGATCGCGACGTGTCCTCCGCTGACGAAGCAAAAAAAATAATAATCTCGACTGCACGGAGACTCGCAAGAGGAGGGCGAATGTGCGGCCTTGCGCTTTTGTACTTGACCCCTAAAGCAGTGCAAGTATTTCAGTGTTACTCGTTTCGCTTGGAGTGAGCACAGATTAGAATACCACGATTTATCAGCGCAGGAAGCTTTACATTTTGATGTTTTTTGCCGGATAAGCATACTAGGGGAGCGACAGAGAAATAACGCGAGAGAAAGTGTTTTCTTTTTCGTAGTATACGTGCCCTTTGTTTTGCGTGGTACAATTTAAGATACAGTCGACTGTCGTTAATTCAAACTCGAAGGGACCCCTGGATTTTGTTCGAATCATCAACAAGTTTGAATTATCAGAAGTTCCCATATATATATGACTCGGGGCAAGTTGACACCACACGTTATGATTAGGCATTGATTTGAATCACATTCTTAAATTTGTAAGCCATTTTCAATCTTAACTGCACACGTTATGATTAGGCATTCATTTCAATCACATTCTTAAATTTTTAAGCAATTTTTTAAGCACAAGACAAGCGCTTGTCTTGTGTTCCTTTCTCGTTTGTCTTCGTTGAAGTGCGCTTAATAACAGCTATACCATGCATATCAACCAACTAGCCCAAATGTCGATTCTCTTGAAAGCGCTTGTCTTGTGTTCCTTTCTCGTTTGTCTTCGTTGAAGTGCGCTTAATAACAGCTATACCATGCAATTTTCAATCCTAACTGCACAAAATAAACAGAAAACAGAGGCGTAAGCTCCACACGTTTATTGGCCGTTTACTGCTGACCAGAACTTTTAGAGAAATCGTGAATGGTCATCTGCTTCTTGCTATATGTGGCTTCAACACAAAGCTCTCTATGCCAGTACGTGCAGCTAGATAATTCTCAGAGATTGTGTTTTTTTTTTGTTTTTATTTATTTATTTATTTTTATTTTTTTTGCTGTCAGAAATTTGCGAACCTGAGCAATGTAGTGAAAGGCCTGTGCAGTTGTCACATTAGGTGCCGCTTCTAACTCCTCTTCACTTTCGCCGCTGTATTTTGCTGGCGGCACCAAATGCCGTTCGTGTCACTTTCGTAACCCCCGTGTCGATTTGCGCTTGAGGCGCTTATTTTTCATATTTCGATAGTTATGATTATATAAGCACGCAAATTTTCAAGTAGTTGTGGGAAACAGTAGATATTTTCTGGCATGAACATGCAAACACTATGATTTAAACGAATGACGGAGTTTGATTTAAGCGGCTTTTAATACATTGAAAGAATAGCGGTTCAACCACAAATTTGAATTTTGTTTGAATTAACCGAAAGTACGAATTATGAGAGTTTGAGTTATCGCGAACTCGCCTGAGGTTACAGAACGGTGCGAGAGTTCTTATGTAACGGTACCCTTAAGAGCACAATTATGGGGTCGCATTTTCGCGCGATGTGCTTAATTTAGCTGGCACACAGCGACGGTGTCGCTGTAGTAAGGCGAAAGCCTTTAATGTCTCATGCTCACGTCCGTCCGTCCGTCCAGCGTCCGTCCGCCCATCCATCCGTCCGTCCATGTCCGGCCGTCCGTCCATCCGAGCCCTGGCACGGAGCCAGGTGGCCGCTGAGGTGCGCAAACGGACGCCGGTCGCGTCGGACTCTACAGCGCTCGCACTTTGCTTGCGTAGCGTCGCTGTGTCCAGCGTTTGGAATCATTCTGACCGACGCCGTTCAATGGACACAGGCGTTCGCGGAACACACTTTGGAATTTACAAGGGGTCCGTCAATTTAAGCGGTGGAACATGGATAGAGTGACCTAGAATAGGGGGAGTGTCCAAAGCGCCGGCTCCCGCGTGGGCCTTTTGCGGTGAACTGCCGCCACGCGCCGCTGCTGCGCCGGACCCGTGGGCTTTCCGCGCTCGGGAGCGCGCGGAAAGCCAGGGGCGTCTGCTACGCGCTGTAGTTTCTTGCGCTCGGTTTCCACACAGGGCACTTGAAGTCTGCTTAACTTTAATGATGCGGTGCGGAATAGAGCTTACCCATCTTTAAGCGTTGTGTTAGTCCGGGGGCAACAACAGAATGCAAAAAATCATGTGTCAAGCGGCATCAGCGTGGCCTTGTTCCAGTGACAGAGCTTGAGAACGTTGGTGCGTGCGTAAAAACGCGCAAAATGAGCAGGAACAAGAAAAGAACGAAAAGAAACTTTTTCGCACGTATAATCGGGCAATGGCATTGCGCATGCAAGAATTAAGAGTAATAAAGAAGGTAAATTACCCGCGCAGTCAGCTGAAATGCTTACGCGCAGTGACCGCTTTGCTCAGTACTATATACGACCACCACTGCTCATGGTCGCCAGTGGTTTTCTATCCATGTCCACACCACTTTATTCGACAATTTGTTGGCCTTGTCTAGCACTTTATTATGAATAGAGCTCATCGGGAAGACATAAGGGAAATAAAAGAAAGGGTAGAGATGGCCATGCGACCGCAATACGGTTGGTTTATTTTCGCTTCTGAGGAAGCTTACAGCAAGGCTCACCGAGCGCAAAGCTTGAGCTAAATTCCGACATTTGAAGAAAAACAATGCCAGGTAAACTTACATTATTCCGCAAGTTTGTGCATAAAAAGCGTATTATAGAAAATGCTGTACCAATATCCATATATCATAAAATTAAAGTTACAAATACCCCTATTCTTCCTGTAGAAGTTGAATAGCTGTCTGCACAAAAAAAAAAAAAAACGGTAAGAAGTTTACAAATGTGAAAGTGCAATACTTCAACCACTTTGGAAAATTGTTCATATATAGAGATTACTTCTGTACCTAGACTGAAAAAAATGCAACATGCGAGAATAGATATAGATAGGTATAGACAAGTACATACCCAGGTAGCACAAAAGAGATATAATCCGTCTTATTAAGGGATTTTTGGTCTAAACCGTCTACACGCCGGATTGAAGAAGTCAACTTCAGGACGGATATAATCAACACAAAAAACCGTGCTATCAGACGGACTTTTAAAGACGCTTACAAGCGTCGTCTTCTTTACAATTTGTGTTGTTTACGAATATATCTTCTTAGCCGTCAGCAATTCGGATATAAGAAGTCGACTTCAGTAAGAATGTAACTGGAACTTGAAATACCGCTAGAAGGCGGATTTTTAAAGCCGTTTTTTTGCCAAGCAGCAGGTCACGCGTCATTTGGTCAATGCATGCACGGACATGCATGGATCACCGTGAATGGAAATTTGAACTCGAGCCTGCGCACGCCATCTCTCATTGCGATGAAGAAAGTAACGCGCGAAATTATAAAGGCGTGTGGTGGTGTCAGCAATCATGAGGGCTTCAAAAACTTTACGTAATTTACTGGCAGCGATAAACGTACAGCTTGAGTCCTCCCGAGCTCTTTAGCGTTGAGCTTGTATCCATCCGCGCAACTGCTTCGGCTTCTGCAATGTCAGTTAAGCTCGTCGATTTAGCATGTGCGGTCGCGCGCGTCAGTCACGTCCTGTTTTGTGTTATTTTGTGCTTGTGTCGTGATTCTTAAGACTATGGACGCATCTGTGAAGAAGCTGTACTTCATGTACAACTTATGGGCCCGATCGAATGCAAGTATATTTCTGTGGAGTGACTGTTACGCGGACTGACGGTTAGGCCTAGTGCCGTTAGATTCCCAACGGAGAGATGCACGCTTCGTCTTGCGAGTGGAGCGCTCTCAGAACTTCCGTTCTTCTATACTGGAGAGATGGGCACGACACCTTGATGTGCGATTACTTTTCTTTGGATTTACGGATTCGGTATAAACCACCGGCTACTGTCATATTGGAGGTAAGTCACCAACAATAATAAAATAATACTCAAAATTAAATGTGTTGCGTTGTATCACGAATGGCTTGTGCGACATGTTTCAGTAGTACGTAACTGCTTGATTCATGGAGAATAAATTATTTAGCTGTTCTAACATAAATTTAGGCTATAGTTTTCGTTCATGTTTGAACGCACATGAACGAAACTGTTTTTATTACTTAACCTGACTTCAGTAAACTGACTGTATATAATCTTTATTGGCCGCTTGATGGAGCTAGTTTCAAGATATAAATTAGCTTTAGCTGCGTGTGCCAGGTAAGAAATTTGAAGTTTCACATATGTGTCACGTGTCTTCTCGTGTCACTGCAACAAATTTGTGGAGACGAGTACCCATAGGCGTGCGCAGGGTTACCGTTCAGGGGGGGGCGAAAGTTCGTCGCAGCGCCCCCCCGTCACTATTAAGCCAATGTATGGGGCTGACTTTGCGCCCCCCCCCCCCCCTCTTAGGTTCTTAGGGGACTAGGGGGGGGGGGGCTGCCCTCTCTGCCCCCCCCTCGTGCGCACGCCTATGCGAGTACCTTTGTAACGACAATGTACTAGTTCGCCGTTTCTCGCACAAATATGCATATGACGAAGGCCTGAATGCGCTTTTCTATTAGTTACGAATTTCTTAGGGCATGATAGCCAAAGGCATGTTTCAAGGCGAGGAGTTCGGTATTTTTTCTCAGTGTTGTGATGACCCTTTGCCTTGACGGTCTCGACGCGCGTGTTGGAACTTGTGGCTTATATTTTCCCTTCTTTATTGACTTCCTCCTTTCTCTTTAAACCCGGCACCTCACAGCAGAATTGAAAAGTTCTCCATCACTTCGCTCACGCCAGGTTAATTATAACATGCTCGCTCTCTTTCACCGTACAGTGTTATCGAGTTTTCGCCTTTTTACGCTATCGTCTGTAAGGTAATAATGCATATAAGAAAATTTTCTTTTCTCCTATTTTTCGCAGGTTGTATAGTTACCCTAGATGTTCACGAACAAGCGCTGCACCAACTAAGTTATGACTTCTCTCTTGATGGGGCTATTGGCTGTTTCTCACATGAATAAAGATAGATGCCAAAACATTCTGATTTTTCTTTTTTCCTTGGGGACTTTTACGAAAACAAAAGGTCACACAACGTTAACAATGCGGTGACCTAAGTTTTCTGAAGCAGTTGTGAAATTCTGTGTCTGTGTGCGTTGGCAACGTCAACAAATCGCACCGCGGGGCGCCCTGGTGAGCCGTTTCGGCCAGTCTACGGCGCGCCTTGTTGTAATATGTCGTAGGTGCTATGTGTCATTCATTAGGAGGTATTCACGCGACGTCATTCACAAGGGGCGCTAGCGAGGTGGTAGCCATACCTGTGCTCGCTTCTATGTACCTGATTTTAAGGTGTGCAACATTAGTTCTGATAAATGTTAGGACGTGCACTTTACTGCCATCATTTGTGTAGCTCGGACGTACATTTTGGCATTTGCCACTTCAATAAGCATCTGATTTTAACCTTTGCCATTGTTCTTTTGTTTAATGTTTGTACTAGCTAGGTTTATGCTGCCACCATTTATAAGCTTGTTCGCGGGGAACTGATGCCTACATCGAAATTGCTGCCTTTGCTCTGTATTTTGCTTCATTACTCAGATCTGTGATTATGTTCTATCAAATTGGAATAGATTATGGGGGCAGCGCTTGTGCAACTGATTTCTTGTTGATTGTCGCTTTTGCACATCTAGTGTGTGTAAACAAACAAACAACTGCGAACGAAATTTGCGATAAACCTCCCTAGCCAGTTAAGTTCATTCTCCTTTGCTACTCGAGTCGTATCACTTTTGTACAATAGTCTATACATACGAGCTTATTGCAGTATGTATAAATCCAGGCAGCTCTGCTCTGCTTTTCCTGCTGTGAACAGTGCTCCTACTAGATTTGCGTGTTTTTGATGGCCGTTCTTGTAATTTCACTTGTGATATAATAAAACTATTGTCGCTGTACTTGTGCCTCCCGCATCATTTAAGTGCGAATAACCTGCCGGCAGCCATTCGTTCTCCTCCCCCGAATAAGTACCGGAAAGAGAGCGCATATTCGGGAGAGGGGAAATACAAAACTAGGAGCATGGGAAAAGGAAACAGTGTGAGTGAGAAGG
>JALIZH010015676.1:22500-63429 GCA_030522465.1 Rhipicephalus appendiculatus
GAAAAAAAAAAGGGTGCGCGGCGTTCGGCGCGCGTTGCGCGAAAAACAATTCGCGTTTATAAACGACAGTAAAATTAATCTAAAACTATGTTTGTACCTATATAATGAAATAGGGACCCACTTGAAATTACTTAGGGCTGCTCACAGCACATGGATAATCATCCTCAGAAACATAAACGTGAAGATGATGAAGACGATAAGCACCTTGGCGAGGATGCGGAAGGCAAAGCCAAAGCAGCGGTAGCAAGACGAGCCCGGCAGCACGATCCTGCGGTTGAAGCACGACGAATGGAGCTACAACGACTACACCCACAGGATCCTGCCATACGTGCTAGAACGGCCGAATCTAAGCGCCGACGCCGCCAACAGTTTCAAAACGTACATAGTCGTTTGCGGCCCATTTCTAAGGAGCTTCGCTCATCGGTTGTATTCGTACACGGAACAACTGCCAGTTTTTTCAACACGAAAGTGTTTTATGCCGGGGCCCACCAAGACTTCAGTGACGTATTTCCGTCACGGAAATGACGTTGAAAAAATGTACACGATCAGATGTCAAACAAAAAAGGTTCCGTCAACGGGCCTCGAACGTATGACCTCTCGGTCAGCAACAACAGAAGCAGAGCACGCTATCCCTTGCGCCACGGCCACAGAGTCTGACTGCTTTATGAACGCGCCTTTTATATCTACCACTTTCATCACAGTGCTCCTTGTCAGCAGGGTTGTGTCGTCCTCTTGGAGCAGTAAAGTAAAGTAATTCATCATTACTGTGGCTTCCGTGATTAGCACCTGCTACGCGTTCGTCTCAGTCGACGTGTTTTGAGTAGAAGTGCAATTTTGTCAACGTTTTAACGCAACGCGAGGTGGCGACCTTAGCCTAAGCGTCGGCCTCGCTCATTGCGTCCATCCAAACCAAAAATGCGACGCGCGCCTCCCTCCCGTGGCTGTTATACCGCGTTCCTCGCTTACGCTCGCCCCGAGAAAAGTTGCGGCCGGGTTACTAGGGTGACAAGACGCACTCAGCGTTTCTCTATAGTCCGACCGTGGCGTACGTTTAATAACACTTTAACATGCCGCGGGATGGTGACCTTAGCCCAAGTTCTGCGCGCCAATAGCGACGCTCTTCTGGCTTCACGCCTCTTGCTCTGATTACGCTCTCGTCGTTAACATCTACAGCTACCAGAATGGTTTGTTTAATCGTCGATGAAGGATGTTAGTCGCGGGATGGAGATGTACCACCAAGCGTCAACAGGGGTGCATCCACGTTATACGTTGTGCAAACTCTCATGTTTCAATGTACAGTAAACATGCAATTACCTCTGTACGTGCACATTTTACTTTCGTGTTATACCGATTCCTATGACGGAGCGATCAACCATTTTTTTTTAAATCTGAGTATCCTCTGCTTGCATTTTATGAGTTAAGAGATTTTCGCTTACACAGACTGCAGAAAAGGTGGCGCCATTGACGTAATCCAATGAAATGACTATTTTGTGCGTATGCATTTCTGGAACAGAAAGAGAACGAAGACACCGACAAAAAAAAAACTTCCCTATCTCTCGCTAAACGGAACTCTGTGTGGATGCGAAGCAGCGGGGAGATGGTTAGCTTGAGCGGGAGAAATTTCGCCGCTCCCGTTTCGGGCGTGGCGACCCAGGCGCTCATCGCGGCGCTGCACAGGAGAGGGAAAGAGGCGCGGGCACTCCGTCATTTTCATACCGCGGAACTGCCGTGGCGCCCCCAACGGAGTATGCAGCTGTCGCACCACCTGTCGTGCGTGCCGTTCCGTAGAGTAGAGGGTTCCCAGAGGAGGGAACGGGGGGCGACCGTAGGAGAGGAGAGAGAGGGGACGCGCATGCGCTCTGGGTGTGTGGGACGCGGGAAGGAGGGACGGACAAAGCCTCCGTAAGCACATGCAAGCAAGATCAAGGAATGGAGTTAACGTGGGCGACAGACACCACCGGTAGTGCGTGTTATTCTTTTTGCTTGCACCTACCACATGCCTAGCCATTGCTAAACAGCCACTCTGTGCTCTCGGCTATGACTCTGGTAACTGTGGTGGTGGTGACGGCCTTATTGTACTAGAGTGTTCTGGTTCGCATAGTGGGTGCCTCCCTACTTCATGGAAAGTGATCGGACGCGGGACGCCGGACGGACACAGTTAGATGCTTCGCATCTAAACACCACCTGCCTAGCCATTGCTAAGCAGCCTCTCTGTGCTCTCGGCCATGACTCAAGGAATGGGGTCAACCTGGGCGACAGACACCACCTGCCTAGCTATTGCTAAGCAGCCTCTCTGTGCTCTCGGCCATGACTCTGATGACTGTGATAGGTTTGACGGCCTTCATAGTACTACAGTGTTCTGGTTCGCATAATGGGTGCTTCCCTACTTCATGAAAGTGGCCGGACGCGGGACACGGGACGCGGGACGGGGGACGCCGGACGAACATAGCCCCGAGCATAAGATGCTTCGCATCTAAAAAGCAGCACAGTGTGCCTTCCCTCTAGTTTCGTCTTCGTTTCTTGTGAGCTTTTTTGTGCAAGAAATGAAGGCATACCCAAAGTATTTTATACATGTAAGTACTGTGCCGTTGTAGATATTGTGACGACACTCACATGACGTATTTCAAAGCTGGCGCATGCGTTCACGTGAAAGGTTTTCATCTGTAGCGCACGTTGCATCATGCCGCTGCCAGCGGAACGGAGACGCGACAGCAGCAAACATCGCGCCTCGTCAACACTCAGCGTGACAGCCTAGCGTGGTAATCAAAAGGGTTTCAATGCGCCACCCTGCGCAAAAAAGTACAACTAACCAAAATAATACTTCTTCCAACAGCAGCCATGAGGCCGCACCTAAAGGGTTCTCTCCCTCTCCGACTGTGAAGCAGGCACGAACGTTAGCCGACGGGAAAGAGTAGGAAAGGGTCGATGAAGAGGGTGGTGAACGGCCGGATCGGGCACATTCGACTGGCACTGATAAAGATGGAGGAGGCGCTGCACACACACACGGTACATTCGAAAAACGCCAGCACTCCTTGTCATAACACATGAAATTGCACGCCAGTATTCCATTCAGTAAAAATAACAAATGCATGTGTATTCAACAGCGCATATCATTATAAGCTAACGTTTGCATTCGTAGAGGCTTCTCCGCCCCATCTTGAATTTTGGTTCGCGACCGAGCAAGCCCCCCCCCCCCCCTTCAAATTGATTCCAATTATCTGTCACTGCACTGGAGGGGACACTTATTCTATAGTCCTCTATCTTGGGAATTGGTCCGGTTCCTCCTCGGTATGCACTGGTTACGCGCTGGCATTATCACAACCACTACGTTATGGGAACGATAAGGTGAGAAAATGCATTGGTGAAAGTCCGTACTTGTTGCTTTTGCCTTTAAGATTCGACCAACGCACTGTTCGTAAACATCACTTATTATAAAAACCTCTAGAGTACTCTAAACCAGGGGTTGGCAACCTGCAGCCCGCGGGGCAGTATTATGCGGCCCCCGGCACGACGTCTACGCCCCCCCCCCCACCCTTTCTTTCCCTGGTCACTTCCTATATGAATGCCGACATCACAGTTTTGACAATGGTATTTTAGCTTGTTATCTGTGTCTAATCGCAACTTTGTGACATGCATGCTGCAAATGAACATGATTTCTATTACTGTTTTGCAAATTGTTGTCAATTCTCCGAATTTTTTATTCTGAGGCTGCGAAGCCTCCCCCCTCCCCCCCCTCTTTCTTATGGAAAAACAGGGTTATCAGCAACAATTCAACTCATTTTCAATGGAAATAAAATTAATAAAAGCACATTGGACAACCTATAATGCAAAATTAAACGCCGAGTTTCGGAGAATTGGGTATTTACGAGTAATAAACTCCGATACACGCCGAATTTCCTCCCGAGAAGTTAACTCCAAAAAACACCATCCGAATTTCAAGAAAAAGAAACTCCGAAAACACGGAACCCTAGCTATATCTTGTAGAGTTGAACCCGCATATATCGAACTCGCAAAAAGAAAAAAGAAACAAAGAAGAAAACGGGAATCAGGTTAATATGCCGTATACTTACATATACAGCTTTTAAAGAATTAATCGTTGTTTCGGTGCGAATTTCGGCGTGTGTGTTGGCTTCAGGGCACTGCTTGACGATAATGCAGGGAAGACAGCTTACAGCAAACCGCGGTGATATTTCATGGCTTTTAGTTTTCCGCTGTTTGCTATTCGGGAATGCGGGTTATATGCAGGCGCGGGCTGTAGGCGGGAAAATACAGCATCGATATAAACCGCGCCTGAACATCTTCATACGCATCTGTGCGTGCTCGTCGGGCGCCTGAAGCCTCTGGTCCTCCTGGGCCCTAATGTGGGCTTTGTTTCTCGACATCGTGCTCAGGGCGCTTCTTGAGATATTAAACGCAGCGGTGACGTCAGACTTCTTTTGTCTGCCTTCGGCTGAGTTGAGTATCACCATCTTTGTGGAGAACAGGAGCTTCTTCCATTTAACGGCAACCGTCGCGTTAACTTTAAGAAAAGGAGCGGAGAATCGCGGATAAACACACGGCGCCGGGACGAGGGTGAGACGACGAAAAGTCGCGGGACAAAGCACGTGATGGGAAGCGGTAGTTTATACTAGTGCCTTGCGGCGCTTTCCTAACCACACCACGCGCTCTCCCAAGTCCACGCACTAAAGCCCCTTTTTGCGAGAAAGAGCTTCTGAGGGAAAGCCAATTTCCCGGGTCGT
The DNA here is from genome assembly GCA_030522465.1 of Rhipicephalus appendiculatus. Taxonomy (NCBI): domain Eukaryota; kingdom Metazoa; phylum Arthropoda; class Arachnida; order Ixodida; family Ixodidae; genus Rhipicephalus; species Rhipicephalus appendiculatus. Next base: position 27,240 of record JALIZH010015676.1, read on the forward strand.
TTGGTGCTGAACTATGTTCGATGTATGCAGTGTTCGGACTACATATATTCGCTCTTCCAAATGCATGCAGTCAAGCCCCCCTTTGCGATAAAAACAGCCAATAGCTTCTGAGGGACTACATGTATTCGCTCTTCCAAATGCATGCAGTAAAGCCCCCTTTTGCGAAAAACAGCCAATAGCTTCTGAGAGGGACTACATGTATTCGCTCTTCCAAATGCATGCAGTAAAGCCCCCTTTTGCGAAAAACAGCCAATCGCTTCTGAGGGAAAGCCAACTTCTCGAAGAGTTTAGCGCTGCGCGATGTTCGATGTATGAAGTGTTGCGGCTACTTGTATTCGCCCTTCCAAATGCATGCAGTAAAGCCCCCTTTTGCGAAAAACAGCCAACAGGATTTGAAGGAAAGCAATCTTCTCAGGGTGTATGGCGTTGCGCGATGTTCGATGTATGCAGTGTTCCGGCTACATATATTCGCTCTACCAAATGCTGCCTTTGACAAAAACAGCCAACAGCTGCTGAGGCAAAGCCAACTTTTCAGGGTGTATTGCGGCGCGTGATTTACGATGTATGAAGTGTTCCGGATACTTGTAGTCGTCCTTCCAAATGTATGCAGTAAAGCCCCCCCTTTTGCGAGAAAGAGCAAATAGCTTCTCATGGAAAGCCAACTTCATAGGGCGTTTAGCGCTGCGCGATGTTCTATGTGGGAAGTGTTCCGGCTAATGGAATTCGATGTCGCCGAATATTTTCCTATGCGTCGACGTTAAACTATTCTCGTGTTCCAAAATCGTTTGATATGAAGGATAACTGGACTGACCCGAGTTTGATATAGCCGAATTTGACTGTATTACACAGTGTAGTATATTACTTAATATTTAGTCAACGTTTGCACATATTACGTTCACATTTTCACCAAAATCTAGTTCTTGGTCTATCTCGTAACGCTGTTTTGTTCCATTGCTGAACTAATTTACGTCGCGGTAATTATATCATCGTGATCATCGCGGCAATGGTCGTTCGGGCCGTCGAGATTCATTGAAACGAGTCAATTTACTCTAGGACGCGTGCTAGTTGCGTCCCAAAGGACCTCAATAAAGTTTTAGGGGCGAAGCTCCTTAAGGTCGAGGCTTGTCTGCCGTTGCGTCGTAGCCAGCCGTATGCAAGGTACCCACTATACGCCCACCCTAACTTCCATGAAGTAGGGAAGCATCCAAACCAGAACAAAATAAAATGCCACAACACCGTAAAAACACCTGCATTTAAGCACCCATCAATCAAAGCATACGACAAAAAAAAAGTTTAACAATACACTAATATCAATCGTAATTGTGACGGAACAATGTCAAACACCTTCAAGTACAAACCCTTTATACTAGCCGGCGGCTTCAACGTAGACGTTATGGACCTTAGGACCTGGCTTTGTCGTCGACTCTTTATGCCACTCAGTTTACATTATATGGGGCAACGCTCGGGTAACGTACGGTTACTCACCCATACAATACCCCGAGATTCGCCCACTCGTCATGATTCACTTCGTGGAGATGCGGTGATTTTTAACGCGATAGCGTTAAAGAGCTCGTTTCGCAGAAATTCCGACGTTGGCGTCGGTGTCGGAGTCGGCGGCGGCGTCGTCGTCGGTTGTGAGCGAAAAATCATCATCTTGTCCGTGACCGAAAAATCGAGAAAGATGCAAATAAAATAATTAATAAAAAATTACACCATCTCCCACTAAAGGCAACCATGTGTAGATGTGAAGCAGCGGGCGCTAACGCTTACACTTGCGGGGCGTTGAGGCTGGCGCTCATCGCAGCGTTGCGCAGGAGAAAACTGGGGAGGCGCAAAGCACGCATTGATGGAGCGGTGTTTCCTACTGGAACATGCCAATCGCTGCTAATGGGCAAGGAGAGACAGAAGACTCCGACTGGACACAGAGCCGCAGTCCGCTTTTAGTTAACGCGCACGCTGCGAATTTTTATTGTTCAACAACGCACAGGAGAAATCTCCCACCGGCACCACCTTGGAGGTCAAGATCCATTGCCATATATACGGGGTGGCCAGTGAACGGTTGTGCAGCGCGAGCAGTGAGGATCGAACCCAGGCCGTCTGCGTGGCCAGCAGGTGTTCTACCACGCAGCCACGATTCTGCTTGGAATTACATTAAAAATAACTTCCTCTGCTTGGAAATTCACTGAAAATAACTTGCATGCTTTACAAACACACGCGTCCTGTATACAGGCGTCACAATACAACAAGTAATATCGCAGTAATATTACGTGGTACAAGCGTACATTGCCATCGGGCGTCAGAACATGTGAATATCATAACGACATTGTGGTTCAAAGCCGTGCACCCATTACAAAAGGCACACACGTTACGGCACGTCTTCCCTTAAGACCACGTAGTGGGTGCATGACAAGTTCGAAAACATTTCCCGCTCATAAGTGCTCGTGGTTTAAAGCATGCTACCCATCACACAGTATCACATAGGATATCGCTATCGCATTCAACTCTTGGCGAAGCTTAAGGGTCCCCCCAATTTTTTTCCATTCCATTCCACACCCAAGATTGTAATATTTCTTTAAAAAGAAAAAAGAATGTGTAATGTGAGTGAACAAAATAAATAATAGAAATGTAGAAGTGTCGCAGGTGTAGGAATTGTATTGGATAGGTGTTTTATATCTGCAAGTAAAGATATCGGAGAAAGTAAAGATTCCGCATCATGGATGATTTAGTTGCTCTTTAGTCGCTTTGTTGATTTTTCGTGTCGAACGGGAAACACAGAAGTTGAGTACGTTCTATTTGTCATTTTGCGGTAAAGCCTATTGATCTGCGTATTTCTTTTTTTTTCCTTTTTGATGCTGACATGGATGACCAGGCACTCCAGAACGTCAACGAGGTTTTCCATTGCAGAGCGTGAGAGCTGACGAATCGCGCCTGGCCGGCTTCTAAGGTCGCCCTCCGAGCCGAACGAGACAGGCTAACCAGATACGACGACATCATAAATACATAGCAGCAGGCCCGTGGAACCTTCCCCACAGCATAAAAAGACTTCGACTGGGCACGAGCGGTGGCCCTACGCCAATTAAACAAAAACCTTCCGGAACCCGCTTTATCTCAAACGAGTATTCCCCGAGGTCCACAATATAGACACACGCACCCAATGTAAACATGAAACAGCTACACTCAAACATATGCTGTGGGAATGTCAAGCCCAATACAGAAACGAGGTAAACCCTGGGCATGCCGTCCAGTTGCGCAACTCAGACCTCGGTGACCAACTCTGGCCGTCCAGCTGGCCCGTACCACTGCGTTGAGACAAGACCTCGACGTACCGTCGTTGAAGGCCTGAGCCCGGGTCTCTGAGACCTGCAAGACCTCTTAATGAAGTTATTACAGTGAAACCTCGGTGATACGATCACAGTTCATACGAATTTCGGGGTGATACGAATTTTTCTTTGGTCCCGGCTAAGGCCCATTGGCCTGCAATGTAATGGAGTACGGTTGTTGCGAACCGATTTTCACCCCGTGACGTTTGATACGAGCGTACGCTACCGCCCAGGTACGAAGAGGTGCTGTCCGCGCTGTCGCGGAAGGCGTGCCAAGCACGTGCGATCGCGGGAACGCAAGCGCGGGCAGGTGCGCCGCACCGCCAAATCGTCAGAATCGCGGTGTAAGAAAATATATTTTTTTACGGTCAGAATAAACCTTCAGAGACGTGTCACAGTCTCCGAGATTGGGTGGGTGAACCTTGCAGGTTTAGATTACAGAGTGCATTGGCGCCATGCTTTTTTTTTTCTAACGCGTCGACGCGGGCTGCTGTCGTTGTACTGTGTTTACACGTGCCTGCATCGTGCTTCAGACATACTATGAAAGGTGGACGAGGACCGAAAGAAGGCGAGGACGGTCTTGGCGAGGGAGGCAGGCCTCACAACGTGAACATGTGCGACTGTTGAGATCGCACTTGTGCGGGCACGGTCGTAAATCGGGAGATTTACGACATCCCCAGCAAACATCTCCAACACCTGAACACCTCCGCGATAACAAAATCATAACATAGGACCATGGTTCTGATATTTCGTGCCCTTGATCCATCGCGTCAAATCGCTTCTTCTGTTACTTTTGCCGCAGTACTCCGATGTAATGCGAAAAAGCAGGCTAAAATTTGGAAGGGGCTACTGCTGTCACGGGCATAGGTCGGCGAACTCACTCATGAGTCGACTCACTCGGACTCACTCAGACTCAGATCGAGCCGTGAGTCTGAGTCTGAGTGAGTCCGGGTGAGCAATATTTTGGTGAGTTTGAGTCCGAGTGAGTCCGGTTGCAGAAAATTTTCGTGAGTGTGAGTCCGAGTGAGTCCAGCTGAGGAAAAGTTTGGTGAGCCCGAGTCCGAGTGAGTCTAAAGCGCACAACATATTTCTTGAGTGAGTCTGAGTGAGTTCCACTTATTTTTGCCGACCTATTGTCCTATCTACTCATCTTCTGCATTACTATCAGCCTTGCCTGAATTCACGTATTTACACGTATTCCAAAACAGTGTCGTTCATGCATTGTTTCAATATTTATTGATCAGAGGCGCGAATTTCGTAGGGGGGGTGCCTTGACCCCCCTGCTAACTTTTTCAGGGAAGTTCTTGATAAATATATCTTATGTTGTGTTCTTTTTCAATAAATATGACCTTAGTGGTTTGTGAGCACTCGTAACTCGTATTCTAAGATACTATATCGAAAGGCGCCAAGAAGAGCACATATTACGTGATATATTAGTGTTAAAGAGCATTGACACCATGGTCGAAAAAGCTAATTCTAGGCTAACGGACTCATGAGTCGACTCACTCGCACTCACTCAGACTCAGACTCACGGCTCAATCTGAGTCTGAGTGAGTCGGAGTGAGTCTGGGTGAGTAATGTTTTGGTGAGTCTGAGTCCGAGTGAGTCTGGCTCAGGAAAATTTGGATGAGTCTGAGTCCGAGTGAGCCCTAAGTGCAAAATATATTTCATGAGTGAGTCTGAGTGAGCTCCACAAGTTTTGCCGAGCTATGGTCACGGGTGACAACGCACCTCGTTCATTAATTAAACACGCCCATACGGGCAGTATATTTACGAGTGCTCGTATGATTGACGACATCTAAAAACTTAACTGACAATCATTCCGAGTTCTTCCTGACGTTGTCGCGGCCCAGAAAAACAATAAATGAAAATGTACGCCAGCTTTCTTTTGTCGCGTGCTTATTTTCCATGCTTTCTGGTGATACGAATTTCGGATGATACGAATATTTTTGGTGGTCCCGTGAGATTCGTATCACCGAGGTTTCACTCTATTTATATAACATAATGACAGTAGTTTTAGAGTAGAATAGTGAGCAAGAAGATGAAGAAAAGACCCCGCGAGCCAAGGTCGATCAGGTGGGCGAGGAAGAAGAAGAGGACTTTTTTGCCCTTCGACAAACGGTTGACAGTTCAACAATGGGTGAGATTGTAGCCTTTGCTATGTTCTCGCGCTATTTATCTGTAGTACTGACTCTCAGAAATGTTTAGCAGGAGCTGCTAAATCAGTTTACGCGACACCCTGTGTTTGATATTAAGCCACTCATCTGTAGGTGTTGTATGCGTGTGAAAACGCAGGATTTATGTCCCTTGACAACGGCTGTCTCCTAGGGGTTAAGGCGGCCGAACATCATAGTGTACTTGAATTTTGTTACATTAACTCATGTGGCTGCATTAATCCACCTTCTTTGTGTCACGTGTTTCTCTTCATGGCGTTGTTAAGTTTTTATAAGGAATAATCTGCTTATAATAAAATAGATTGTGAACCTGGATGAGAACAATCAAATATACAATGTTTTCCATTTCGCGCAAGCCAGTAAAATATGAGGGGAGAAATTCCCCGAGATAATGGTATCCCCCAATGCGAAATTTCAGCGCAGCGGCACACGAAGCGATTCGAGTGGTTCCGTCGCTTATTGTTCAGAAAGAAAGAGTAAACACGGGAACGCGTGCGCGGCGCATTATCTTGCAGCGGCGGTGGCGGCGTAGGCGAAATTGCGCATGTTCACAGCGTCCGGCGCCAACGCCAACGTTTCGTCGTCATTTGTGGTATTGTTGCGACGCTCCCCTCATGCCTTAAATACGGAGCCTCGGTGAGCCGGTGACGCAGCGCGTCTTACATGAGCCGCGTCGCCACTGTGAAGTAGTTGAATTAGCTTGTGGGCAGCAGAAGCTATCAAAGTTCTTGTGAAAGAGGTCACCTAGCGGGGTGCGTGCACGATTCTATTTCATATTTAGCGTGTTTTGTGGGCCTCGGTTCTTTTCTTGAAAAACAAATCAACCAGGTAAATTTCGTGCGAAATAAATTCTTATTTCGGATGTTGTTTGGTGCTGCCTAGATCTTGAAATTGACGTTTTATATATTCAAGAAATGTTTTAAAAGCGGACCAATGAATTAATGAATAACACTTAGTAACGAAAAAATACTGAATTTAAATAAGGACGAGATGCACGACCACAGCTTCTATACAGTTGGTACGTTTTTTTTAAAATAGCTCCTGGCTTTTTAAATCAAAGCTTTAGCTGTCAATATTCAGGCCCCCTAGAAGAGCCGGTGACTTTGACACGAAACGCTGCGTGACAAAAATATCTCTGCGGGGATGCTTGGGCAATAATCAACCAATACAAGTGGCTACCTTATATTCACATTTCAGCGTTGTCGTTCGAGCGAATACCTCCGACAAGAACGTCTCATTTATGAAACTTAATAGCAGTTATGATCTTTGAATGGATCCTGAAACACTTTTCCAATGTAATCACCGACTGACTTCGACATCAGAGTTAATCGCCTCACGAATTGATCATCGCAAAAATGTTTCAAATCTTACCAGAACGAGCGGAGTCGCAAGGATTTTCTGCACGTCTTCAGCGCTTTCTTATTTCGTCCTGATAAGTAATAATTAGATGTTTCACAGCGAAGGAACTAGGACGAAATTTAAAGACGTAGTAAACTTTCAGTGCCGCACAGTGAAAGACACTGAAATGTTCTCCTTGTTCCTCGCGCTGTGAAACAACAAATTGTGCTACACCAGCTAGCCAAACGTGCAACCACTCCGATGAGCGCACTGGCAGCTACATAGGGCGGAGTGACAAGGGTGAAAGAAGCCACGTGACGAGCGCATCGTGACATTGAGCACGCGTCATGAAAGTGCGCAATGGAGCCGCGCGCTTCCTGCTTCCAGCGAGCGCGCGTCTTCCGACCAGCCGTGAAGAAACATGATCGTTTTCTCCAGGTGCGATTTCGGAGCCCGCTTCTGTGGCAACTATGTAAATTTAGTAGACTGTAGAGCGCAGTGCCTGGCATGTGGTGCAACCCCGTGACAACAAGTGCATCTGATCCAAACGCCGCTCTTGGCTTATGCCAGCTATTGACCAATAGCAGCAATGTTTTGTGAGACGAAATAGCGGTTGTGTGACAGCCCCCCGGAAAGTGTTAATATGTCCTTTATTTTTTATCAATAAGATTAGGGAGACTGGGAGAAAAAAGCTGAGAAGTAGCTTGACAGGCTCCGGCTCCCCAAAATTATGCTTAGGCGAGTTTACAGGAAACTGTAGTGCACGTCAACAGCCTTATCAAGAGTGTAAGTAAACCGCAAGAAAATAAGCAAAAAGAAATATCCTGCCTACACGGAACGCGCGGCACAGTCACAGCGAAAGTTGGAAGAGCGGCCATTCTAGAGCCCGTTATAAACTCTCTTGGGGCCACTAATACAAGTACCCATGCAAGGTACGCACAACGCCATAAAGCACCATTTTTGTCAAATAGGCAAGCACCCACAACGCCATTATTCGTCTTCCTGCGGATAAGCAAGGTGCCCGCTACACATCTGTAAGACATTTGTACTTTGTTGATGAGTGTGCTTATGATGATGAAGAATTTTGGCTCAGCACTTTGCAGTAGGCGGGAAGCTTTAACCAACACACTCGTTGCGCAATCACTATTATGTGATGCATGGCTGTTGTAAGTTTTACTTTTCTGCCACGCTATATTGCATATGTTAACGCGATTCATTCCCAGATATGATGTCTGTATAGGGTCTTTTTGCAAAGGAGTTTCAAACATCAGCGTGGCTCTGTGGTAGAGAACTCGACCACTACGCAGAGGGCCGTGGTTCAAATCCCATACGCATCCTGGATAATTGTTTCTAATTCCTCTTTTTTGATTAATTCGCGCGGTAGTGCTTACAAACACCGGCGGTGGCGGCAGCGGCGGAAGGCAATTGCGGCACTGTTTCGGTAATCTTAAAACAGCTTTCACTGTAAAAGATGGAGAAACAGGATTATCCAAACAATGCAATGCATGTTCATTGGAAATAAAAATTAATAAGAACACATGTGAATAATATTAATACCTGGGGCTTTACGGGCCAAAACCACGATTATATTATGAGGCACGCCGAAGTGGAGGGCACCGGAAATTTCGACCATCTGGTGTTCTTTAACGTGCACTGACATCGCACGGTACAGGGGCCTCTAGCATTTCTCCTCCATCGAAATGCGATCACTGCGGCCGGGATCGAACCCGCGTCCGGAGCAAAATTCATAACTCGCAGATGTATACCACGTCCCTTGCGTTCTTCGTGCTGCAAATGCGTTGGATGGTTGGTGATCAGGTGTAAACGGAAGCAACGTAAAGCGTACGTTATTTTTTATTTATTTACAGAACAGAGTTTCTCCTATTCAACGCAAGGTAGGTTCCTGAAATTTTTCGTTCACTCGTTGATTAGTTCATGCATGTACTCATACTTTCAGACTAGCGGCGGTTGTGCATGTAGTTTGACTCCCTTGCTTCGTTGAGCGGGAAGAGATAAGGGCAGTGTCGGGCTACTAATGCTGAATGCGGAAATGCTCATGCACAAAACTTGTTCACATAAAAACCTGACGGTTTCTAAGTTATCGTGGCATGCTTTTTTTTTCTTGCACTTCTAAGGTTGTCACATTGGAATGCAAGAATTTTAAATACGTTTTCTTTGACGGCATAAAAGAAACCGAAGGAAACTATTAAACAGATACTGAACAAAATTTTTACCGCCAAGATTTACAGCCAAATTGAAAGATTGGGTGCTGAAATTGGCAGACAGAACCTCCATTTCAGGCAGAAACTATCAGATAAAGATTTTAATGCGTTTTCCCCAAACTGCCCGACGAGCGGCAGCGCCAAAAACTAGAGCAGGTGACAATTTACGTCTCCGCCGTCCGCGTCTTTCAAACCGCCCTGTCCCACTACAACTCTTAGAACCAGTACGAACGGCGCCGGCAACGAACAGTGCAGTCGGGTAGGGCACATCTCAGTGGCTGTGTGGAAGTGGCAAAATGGGATGTAAAGGAGCGGTTGGGAAAGGGAAAGTAGCAGTACAAGAATGCTTGCACCATCCTTCCTCCGCGGGGACCCTTGACGTTACGGCCGTCGATGCGCCGCATCCAGTGCACTTAGAATCACCCCAAAGCACAGCCAATTGTTCATAAATATGTGCAATACAAAACTCTGTTCATCGAAACAGACGCATCTTCCCAGTGGAATTTCGATGTTTGCGACGTTTTACCCTAGTTTTGTTCAGTATTCCTTTAAGTTAAGAATTATTTTTCTTAAAGTTATCAATAAGAGAAACTCGGCGCTATTCCGGCCATGTACAGTACTCACGGACCGAAGCGTGACATCGTTTCTTTTAAAAGCATAGCGGCTTGTATGAAGAATTTCTCAAGATATCCACGTCATTCCCCTTTAAATCTGGCCACGGAAGCTTACGTTCGCGCTGATGTGAACGTTCCCGACAAAATTACGCCGACATAACGCGAAAGTACGTGCATTACATAGCCCTAAATTTTAGCGTTTGAGTCCGTGACTACTGTACCTCTTAAATGAAAGTTTCTTAGTGCTCTTTGCATGTGACTACAAAATACATATTCAGTTATGCTAGGCTGATGAATTTGGTTGAAGTATATGTAATAATAATTAACAAAAAATATAAAAATGCAAGCATGGCGGCTAGTCATCTGTACCGAACAAATAACGTAAATAACGCTAATGGAAATGCAGTACTTATGAAAGAAACGCATTGTTTTTAGTGCATAAGAACACTGAGACAGAAACGTGTGTAATATCATAAGAATTCAGGGCCAATTCACGGGGCATATGTGCGACAACGTGAATACAGAACTTCCATTGGACAGACACGTTTGAACGATGCTTCGTTTGCTAACTTGTAGTTAGAATAAGTGTATGGAAGCGAGGGTTTGTGCGCTTGGGGCTCATAAATCCGGCTGGTAAGCTTGTATTATCTGTGAAACACACACACACACGCACACACACACACACACACACAACCTGAGATCTAAGACCCGAAGGGTGTTATCCCTGACATTTCGTTCGTACTACGCCCTTTGGTTCTTAGATATACTTGTGATTTTTTACAAAATGTATGAGCCTGAATGCAGAAGCCCTGTATGCCGCGCTTAATCTCACGTGCATTTGATACAATGAAGGCAGCGTTCAAACGTGTATTTGTGATGTATCGAAGAAACTCTGCCATCATGTTACCGCAGCAAGGTTCAGTGCGCAGGTCCGTTGCCTCATAGCAGAAAACCACTCGCAGAAGCTGCTGACATGTGTAGCAAAAGCAATACCCAGGAAAATGTTACCGCGGCAGAAAACCAATAATTAGCAATCAAGAGAAGATTGCGAATGACATTATTTGCTTGATTACCTAGTTCGCGATACATACATCTACTTTCTCTTAGATTCGATTAAAAAAATGTTACAGGTACATGGAGGTGCGTACATGGCTTTTGAAACACCGCGTCAAGTATATTAGTTTGCCTGACCTCCGTGCCTTTTATTGCGATAGCAATTATATGAACAGTCTCGCTGAATTATTGCCATCGCCGCCATGTTTCGTATCAAGCCCACATCGATAACATCCCCCCCGCGCATCATACTTCTACCCTCGGGTAAAAGCGCGCGAGCGGGAGCGACGAGCGCGGCCGACGAGCACGGCCGAAGCATAGATCAAACGAGATGGCCCATCTCCGTCGCTCAGAGGGCACATGCGATAACATCGCCACCCGTGCGACGCGTGCCGTCAAGTGCTGCTGAAGCAGAATGGAAACGCCCCGCCCGTCTTGTACGAGCGTGAAAAGATGCGGGAGGGGAAGGGAGGCGTCGTTCGATCAGTAGCTGTGATCATTCATTCTAAAGGCGCTGTCGTGATTGCTGGCGCTCGCGCTATCTCGGTGGTCATCAATGGACGGCTCGTTTATCCTTCTACGTGCTGCGCTCTCAGCGCGAAGAGACTGTGCGAAACCTGCCTCTCTCCCCGGAGCAGCCATATTCTCTAACTCCAGCGTTTTGTAGGGTTACGCGAGACTGGATCCAAACGAGTCAACTTCCAGCCTTACTTTGTATAACATTCCAATATGTTGCTATCGCATTCATTGTTTCCCCCTTGCGGAGAAACTGGGATTTTTAAAGAAAAACATTGTGACAGTGTCGCCGCAAGAGCGAAGCAATGAATGCCACAACGACTAATTGGAAATTTGTAGGAAGTGATGCTATCACCTAACTCCTTTAGCATCCGATCTACTGTAAGTCTACCAAACGCTGTGCCAAAGGAATGCGGCTGCTGCAGCGAGCAAATCGACCCCTAATGTAGAAAGCGACTCATATAACCTGAATTTTATAACATGGACAGTGCCAGCCAGGATTTATAATATAATAGGGACAATTTTTATCTCGGTTTTGCAGATGCATCGCCACGAATGACCGGCAGCATTGGGAGTAAGTGACTGTTTGTTCATACTGAAGTCCCTGAATTCTACCAGCTACTCATCGCAAAGTACATTGACAGGCATGGCTGTAATGCTCATTTGGAGCATTACAGCCATGCCTTGATTATACAGGGAGTGAGGTCGCTTCCTTGCGTTAACATATAAAATTACATTTCGTAGGCGTTTTCATGTCAGGACAGGATTGTTTAGAGCAGTACTGACTGGTCTTTGAGATAGCATATCAGAATAACTACCCGAGGAGCGATTTTTGTTATCAAAACGGAGCTTTTTCGTCAATTACTAATATACAGAAACTCTCGCGTAACAACCTATGTAGAGAAGTGCATCGGTCTCAAGGTGTGGTTTGGTGCCTATTAGTAAAGAATGCATTATGTTAAAATACTTCATGCCCAGAAATGGACCATTATAGCGTTAAGTAACGAGTGCTGAAACTTTGTACGCTAACAGTAGTGCTGTAATACGCAAAACAAAGGGGGATATAGGAGAGTTCTCTGCAGTATTTTCTGGAATTACGCTTCATCAAATTCAACACTCATATCGAAGAACAGCCAATGGTAAATGAAATGCGAACTAGAAAAATGGGATGTAGGACGGTTCAGGACTGACTACTCGAAAGCGCTATCCCAGATGGCCAAACATGTTGCCGACGAAAGATAGTTAAGACTTTAACCCTTTGTAGGTCGTCCTATATTTTTGACATGGTGACATAAAAATTGGCTGTGCTTTATTGATATAAACTAGATAGAAATAGTATGAATCAAATTTCATCAAAATCAAGCCAGTAGTTTACTGATAAAAAGTGGGACATATATGTCCCACTGACTCATGAGGGGGGTTTTCAAAAAGTGGGAAAACACTGTCCCACTGCCTCATGAAGGCACCATCTCGCGATTGCATCAACGGGAATTTTGGGATGAAACGGCCGAAGCAAGTGGCACAGAGTCTCACTTCTAAAGTTGTGAAGAGAAAAGTTGCGCGGACCTCCTTTCAGCAGGAGAACGCCGCCTGCAGTTGCGTCTCTTGAGCCTTCAAAGCGCTGTGGTATGTTCCTGTAAAGCTTACTTCACCGCATGCACCAGACGCTTTTTCTGTCCATTTGGCTGTCCTTGCTTTTGCTATTTAAATTGTCGAGTACAGATGTTATCACTGAACATGTGCCTACATTTCAAGAGGTATATGATATCAAGAAAAATATTTCCACACATAAATATCCGCAATGGCGCTGCGGGATTAGCGGGATAATTTTGCAGGGGATTGTTCCGATGCATTTATCGGTCAAGCTATTTCGCAAATTTACAAAAACACGTGACGACTGGAAGCTAAGATCGCCTCTCTCAAAAACCAGAAAAAGAGGAAATTATCCGGCATTTTGATTGGTAGGTTCTATGTATCTCAAGAAGAGGAAAATTCAGAAGCGATCATAAAAAAATTGACCGAAATTCAACGCTATTTTAACACTACATCCGCCCTTCGAAAGCGTGGTAAAAGAATTTTTTTCGAGATTACGAAGACTTAGGTAAGATATGAGTGACTTAATGTTGCACTAATTGCAACGGGTGATGTGGGAGAAATTTTTTTCTGTAGACGGAAAAGTGGGAAAGTCGACAGCTGGGCTAGTTGGTATGGTTCCATATAGCGCTCGTTGTGTCTTCTTCCTGGTCCTGTCTGTTGCGCTTTAAACAATATGAAAAAGTGGGACGTATGTGTCCCACTGCCGCACAAAGGGTTATAATAATTGTGCATGGGACATCATGCCGCTTGTGCGCAAACAGGAAGAAACGAAAGATGCGGAGGATATCTAAGGCATACTTTTTATTAGACGAGAACCCGAAAGCGTATCTTTTGTCTGACTGGTTGTCAGGGAAGGGTGCTGCGAAGTGGCGTTGCCCAGTTGTGTTATTAAAGTACGGCAATACGTGGGCCGAATGGTGTTTATGTGCATGACTTGGCACAATGAAAGAGGAATCGCCAACGGTAGAACTTATTACGACCACTACAGCATTATGTGTGGCGTCTTTAAAGTTTCCGGTGTCGTCACTATCTTGCCGTTTGGCGTACTGGGCATACCTATACAGCCATGTACCTAGGCAATATCATAGTTCTGTGATTCGAATAGCAGGTGGAGACATACATTACATCTCGCGCCATCTATGAGGCGCTTGTGAATGCAAGGGAAATGCACGTACTTCTCGATGTCATGACGGGCCTCAGTGGGAGTCTGCAATTTCATATTGACCTCCGCACACAAGATGGCGAGGAACGATGGGCTGGCCGGTGCTTTCTGACTGAAGTCTGCGAGCACCAAGGATTTACGACCACAGAACGCTGGCGGAACGTTTTCTTTTGAATTCCGCTACCTCCTTCGGCGACTTTCAGGGCGCTTTCTCTCCCGAGCTGCGAAGCTAAATGAAAAGGCACAAAATGGCGCGCTCTATACCACTCGGAACATCCCCTTCGGCTACGGGAATTCCTCGCTCCTAATCCATGGCTACAGTTTGAACACAATGTCAGCTAACATTGCCATTCGAAAGGCCTTTTACCATATCTCATATATGCGTCATTTCTGAAGAGAAGTTTGCGTCGTAACTCGAGAATCATATCGATACGAATCTCTAGATTGACAAATCTGGGCGCCAATCTGGAAACCAACTGCCGTCGCCACGTAAAGTCCCATATCGCGGTGAGCAACATGGACCATCAGCAAGCATGGGCCACTACAAATTATCTTTGAGCCAGAAACATTCATTGAGAAAGCCGTCAGTTGGCCTTGCCCGCCAAGTCCCCCTCTGGTGCGGACAGCTGTTCATTGCGGGTTGGAGGTCGTGGATTTTTAGACATAAGTAAGACGTTCTGGCGGGTTAGTTGGTTCATTGTTGTAAACATTCTGGAACTGCGCGAAATGACCAGGAGACGAGTAAAAAAAAACACACACGCGCTCGTGTTGTTCTGTTTGGTTTTTTACTCATGTCTTGGTCATTTGGCGCGGTTTAAGAACGTTTACAGAAATTCTTAGACAGATGGATAAATGGCCGTGTGAAGCCGCACTCATGTTATCGCCATGCATTATATGAGTTCGAGGTCAAAACTTCTCGTACGCTTTGTACTTGCAAAATGGTCCTACATTTCAGGCGATTGTCTTTCGCAGATGTTATAACCCTGTAGCTATATTGCGTTCGGCTGCTGAGCACTGTGTTACACATTCGACTCATTCATTTGGTGGCTAAGTGTGGCAGTGACTTGACGCACAATTATCGTGTGCTGTCCTTTTAGTGTATGCAAAAGAAAAAAAAACGAAGTGGTCGAAAGCGCTCGATATACGTCATAAACCTTCGCATCCGTTAAAGCCTGAGTGATGCCTTTGCCAATTAAAGCCCTTAAGTGGAGAACTCAACAATATACATTGACGCTTTCTCACAGGTACGTCGATGACAAGCGGAGCGAGTAAGTTCTTTGGAGCATTTCTTCTCAAAGAACCTTGTTACGCTTCAGTAAGCCTTGTGTTGCGAACATCCCTTTCTCAGTATATGATGACATTTAAAATTGTCATCATAGAAGGCATGTATGTGTACAAGAGAGCCGAAGCACTGCGTATATTCTTTGAGTTAAATTGCCATTGGAAAAGCGAACATGGGTTACTATAATCCCATTAGCAAGTTAGTTTCATAAACAGTTACAGTTCCAGCGGGTGTCAACACACTAAAACACATAAAGGTGAAAGGTAAAAGTTTGTAGCATTCTGCTGGAATACCTCTGCGCGCATACCATGGCAGCATAGGACATGACTTTTGCAACACGTGGTACCGGGTCCGTTAGAAGAGGGCGGATGCTTATTTCCTTAAAGTGTCGCTCGTTGCGCTGAAATCTCATGTTGTGGTAAACAGTGGCGTAGCCAGGCACACCAGGCCCGTGCCAACCCCCCCCCCCCCCCACATTTCTTGTTTGCCATGGCATACAGAGCCCAAAATGACAGTCGACCACATCTGCCTGCCCCCCCCCCCCACACCTGCAGGTAAAGGGGGAGAGCCCAATTTCTGCCTACGCCCCACGTTGCGAATAGTTGAAAGCCAACGGCGTTAGGTCCTCAAGGAACGGACGGTGAACGTGAATGTAAGGAACTCATTTTCTACACTTCTTTGTTCTTGTTGTTAGGAGCAAAAGGGTTGAGTCCTTGTAGCACGCTTTACCTTACAGAAGCTTCGTTTGCACCAAGTGCAAGTGTGGAGCTGTAAGAAAGAGCAACAACGACAAATAATTCCTCATTTTTGTGCGATTTACATGTTCACCTCATAGGAAGAGGACAGGCCCAGTAAGTATTTCACACAGGAATTTGTAGTACTAGGGGATATTCATAAGGCCTAGTGCGCTGGCAACACTGGGCGCGTACGCCATGTTTCTTAGGGCATCGTCGCGAAATCGTCTGCAAGCGTCTCCATAAGGATAACACACGGAGAGGCTGAGCCGATCTCGTTGGCGGAGCTTTCGGACCGTGAAAATACGGCTTTTTCTTTCATCATCCAGCGCCGAACGGTCAGTGTCCCTCTCTGTGCTGCCACAGATCGACGAGAAAGCAATATCGGAGCTCTGCGCGCTTCAAAACTCATTCGGACGGCAGCTGCATGAGGCTTCGCAAAGCCGAACAGCTGTTCTCTAAAGGCATGTGCTTCCGTTCATATAACTGATAAATTCGATTAAGATTTCGGTTAGGGTGCTCGACTGTTGACCCGAAGGTCGCGGGTTCGATCCCGGCCGTGGCGGTCGCATTTCGATGGAGGCAATATGGTAGAGGCCCGTGTACTGTGCGATGTCAGTGCACGTTAAAGAACACCAGATGGTCGAAATTTCCGGAAGCCCTCCACTACGGCGTCCCTCATAATCATATCATGGCTTTTGGGACGTCAAACCCCAGATATTATTATTATTATTATTATTATTATTATTATTATTATTATTATTATTATTATTATTATTATTATTATTATTATTCGATTAAGATTTGTCCTACCTTGTTCTTGGCATTGTCAGGGCCCCGTCGTTGCCTGAACAGCGCACGAAGCATTGGGAAGTCATCGCAGAACGAAGATAAACAATCAGCAACTTGCACCGTAAAGGCTCCGATATGCGACTGGTTTCGTTTTCGTGCCCTACACGGCATGGCGAATCGAGCTTACGGGATCATCGACAGATGGCGCTGTACATTTTGAATATCCTCTATTGTACACAAGCAGTGCTTATTGGTCCAGAACGGGCTGACTGAAGTGTTCTCACATGAAATGTACTTCTCAGGGCAGCTCCCGGACAAGCGTAATCTAGGACCTGCTGTTGCGGTAACGTCTAGCGAAAGGAACTTTTTTGAATATGAGGCCCGCGCTTGCAATGTATTCTTAAAGCTTGCGCAGTGGTGTATTTCCTGGTATCCATGCATTTTTTTGTTTTTTTTTGCGTAAAAGGGTGTGGATAGTAGCGAAGGTGAATTTTATCCTTCAGGTGCGATATAAAGCCATTTTATTTAACTAATTAGAGAAACCTTAAAGGTCCCGCAAAATGTATGATGCCCCATGCGATGGATTGGTGCAGAAATCACAATTAAAGTGGTGCCACCCAAGTTTTATATTTCTGTCTCCCTCTGTGTCTTACGAAGCATACGTAAATTACAAGATTGAGCTGTTTGCTGTTCCAAGATTGTTATACGAAATAACATTTTTCCAGCTGATTTAAATCTGGGATATGACATCAAGAATATGGGGCATCAACACAATTCATGGAGCGGTGTAAGTGAACAGAACAGATGAAGGCAGGTTACGTCAGGGAGTCCACTTCTGGGAGTCACCGTTGAAGACTCACGCGCAAGAACTCGTCGAGATTTGCAATTCTTTGCTAAACAATGGTGTCATGTGCCTGTGTGCCAGGCCGCCGTTGAACTTGGTAGAAAAAAAACTAATAATAATAATATGTGGGGTTTAACGTCCCAAAACCACGATAAGATTATGAGAGACGCCGTAGTGGAGGGCTTCCGGAAATTTGGACCATCTGGTGTTCTTTAACGTGCACTGACATCGCATAGAAAAAAAAAGTGGCTTGAATAGTAGGCCTAGTACATGTAGTGCGTAGCCATGTAAATAGTTGCTGCGTACCTCTTCAACTTCTCTCTTATTTATCCAGTCTTTCTATCGTACATATCTCTTCTCATTTGCCTCTCCTTGATCTCCTCTACACCAATAATTGCGTGTATAAAGAGTCATCTCACACGTTGTTGTGCGGCGAGCAGTAATTCTTCTTACGTCATAATATCCAACGAAACATACCACCCTTCACATTCTAAGCGGTAGCTGAGTGGCTTCGGTGCCTCAGGGGTCGATAATAACAACAATTCATGAGGTTTAACGACACAAAACCACGATATGATTGAGAGACGCTGTAGTGGAGGGCTCCGGAAATTTAGAGTACCTGGGGTTCTCTAACGTGCACCTTAATCTAAGAACATGGGCCTCAAGCATTTTCGCCTCCTAGCCTCGAGGGCGCGGGCTCGATTTCCAGCCACAGCGGCCACGCTTCTATGGGCGCACCTTGGCAGGGAACTTAGACGCACGTTAAATATGTCCATGTGGTCGAACTTGAATTGGTCTTTATACATCAACAGAAACCGAAGCAAAATGTAAAGGCTACACAGCCCCACGAAGGGTTTTGCTCCGAAATCAGTTCGGCACACAGACATAAAGTAGTGGCGTAGCACTGGGTTCACGGTTTTGTGAGGTTGGAAGAAACAATTCCCCTCCCCCTAATTTTTTAAACATTTTTGTCTATGTATACGCGCACATATACAAACACCCGCCCGAAAATGCATTAACAGGGGTAAAGCGTACCCTCACCCTCGTTAACCAAAAAAATAGTTCTAAGTAGCAAGCAGCAGATTATACAAAAACGTGAAATTGGGCAATTATTTCAACATTATGTTTATATATATATATATATATATATATATATATATATATATATATATATATATATATATATATATATATAGAGGGTGTTTCAAGAAATGTGTCCACTATTGTTTAAAAATCAGCAAAATGCGATATTTGCTCGCTGTCTTCACAATTGCTTTTTCTGTAGCGGCAGGCATCTTAAGATGGTTGAAGGCATGATTTGGGACAGTAATTAGGAAAGTTAAATTAATTAACTTTTTTAATTAGCGGAGTTGGGTGGTAAAGTCCAATGGGAGAATTGAAGTCCTTCTTACAAAGAACCCATTTCCGCTTTGAGATTTCGAAAAAGCGGCCTCAATTAATTATTGTGGCGTAATGAAGTTCAGGCAAATTCAGCGGCCAAACCGAAACCCAAGCACCGATGAGCGTAACAAGCAGACGACTAGAATGATGTCACTGTTCAAGACAACGGTTACAGAGGTGCAGTGCTTCCCCGTTCGTTAACGTATGTGCGTCATGCGCGCTACTACTGCAAGCGCAGCCCACACACTCACACCAAGAAGTCAATTGATGGTTGATATAATGACGTTCACTCATTGTGGACGTCTCAGACGAATGTGGCAGTTGCGCTCTTCCGAGTTTCGGTTTTGGTTTGGCCGCTGAATTTGCCTGAACTTCATTACGCCACAGTAATTATTAGAGGCCGCTTTTTCGAAATCTCAAAGCTGAAATGGGTTCTTCGCATGAAGGACTTGAATTCTCCCATGGGACTTAACCACCTAACTCCGCTAATTAAAAAGTTAATTAATTTAACTTTCCTAATTACTGTCCCAAATCATGTCTTCAACCATCTTAAGATGCCTGCCGCTATAGAAAAAGCAACTGTGAAGATAGCGAGCAAATACCGCATTTTCCTGATTTTTCAAAAATAGTGGACAGATTTCTTGAAACACCCTGTATATACGTAGATTATGAAGAGTCTGGCTTCGGTTGCCGTAGAACAAAATAGGAAAAATATATATACGCTTCTAAAAAACTATTTATTGGTGACGTCTCGATCGGAGACCGATCTTCATCAAGATCGGTCTCCGATCGAAACGTCACCAATAAACAGTTCTTTAGAAGCGTGTATATATATATATATATATATATATATATATATATATATATATATATATATATATATATATATATATATATATATATATATATATATATATATATATATATATATATCACCAAGCAAAATTTAATACACTTTGAATACTCTGCAATTGTGCGCAAACGTCTTCAGTAAAGGTGTATCACGGCAGCGCGGTCACGAATACAAGAGGCAAGATGAAGACATGACATGCGCTGTACTCAGAACTGAATGCACCGTATGTCCAGTCTTCATCTTGTCCTTTGTATTCGTTACCACACTGCCGTAATACATCAGTATGAACCCAAACCAACTCGCCCACCTAACCCTTATTTTGTATTCAATACAGTTTAGGAGCATATTCAAGCCTGTTTAGAAAAAAAAGTATTGCTTAGCTCTAAAATATGAATTTTATTTAGGTGTTGAATATCCTGTCGATCACATGTAGCTTTAATTTTGTGTGTTTTTACACTTTCTGTCTGGCGGCAGTATTCGCCTCGAGATCTTTGAGTGACGCCCTCTCGCGTGTGACGTCAGGGAGAGGACTCGGATGCAGCTCTTCGCGCGCGCGCTCGCTACTTGAAGGCTGCTCGACGCTGCCAGCCTGTCTATCGCGCTCGAGTTATCCATACTTTGGTGGGCGAGTTGATAAAGCACTTTGTACTGAATGTTCAAGTAAAATGCCCACCGAAATCGAGCGGAGTTGCCGTCGGGAGCACGTTTTGTGTCGATTGCTCCTGGTGTCGTCTGCTAGCCATCCATGTGTACATCTGCTTCTGTGGTGAATTTTTTCTTTTCGCGACTGTTCTATGGCCGTGGCGCTATCCAAATTATTTTCCTGCCCGTTTTCGATCGCTGACTTCAGCGTTCATGCTTCAGCTTCCATGTCTGCGTCAAAGCGCAATAAATGTATACCGCGTGCTGCGCGTGTTTGGTTGCGTTACCGGCAACAACGTTTGATTAAATCCACATTTTTAGCAGCTGCTGTGTAAGCGCGTCGTAAGTTCTTTCAATTGAAACACGAAATAAACAGGGTGAGTCTAAAGGGGATGCACGACGGTGATATGAAATATTGGTAGGTTGTCCGGTGTGATTTTCTTTTGTTTTTGTTCTTTTTTTTTTGCAACATATTTTAACCCTTACGCTAATAAATCGACCTTTGTTCACTCGTTCATGGTGGTCTGAAAATATGCTGCACAGAATTAGTGTAATCATACCAACGTTGATAAATACAAAGCTTTCGCATCGAAAGTCGTAAGAAGATGTATTTACAATAAAATACTGTAAATCAGTCTCAACGGTCGACTCCTGATAGGTCTTGGTGCGATCAGTGTACTAAAAAGACTCGAGTTCCTTATGCATTTGCCTAAGTTGACTCGAAGGCGAAAGCCATCTTTTTCTTGAGTCGATGTATTGTTTCTTCGCCGCCCCCCCTCCGAATGCTTTCTGGACGTAACGTGGTTTTGCACTGAAGCTTTCTACACATCACCTGGTTTTGCATCGCCTCCGAGATCGGCCCACCAATCACGGAGGCAATGCAAAGCGACTATGTCATGTGATGATGTAATCATGTGACGTGATGTTATGACGTCACAAATTTTGGCGGTCTGTAATGTCATGATGACGTGATCATGTGATGAATTTTCGCATTTCACGAGGAATCGCTCACCTTAAAATATTTAATCTTGTTACAGCATGGTAAATAATAGCAATAACCAGCCACAGGTGCCAAAAGGATGGTGGGAAAGAGCTCTCTTTCTCCCCTTCCTGGACAGATTCGCCGTTTTTTCCTACTTTTTACCAAGCTGTACTATCGGTGCCAAATGAAACGCGAACACTGCAGCGCATTGCGTTGCCCAAGTATTACAAATATAGTGCGCGCCATCCTGTCATCACCATTGACAGGCTCGCACAGTCGATTAGGCAGCACAGCGCGATCGAAAACATGAATGTGGCTCATGAACGTATATATCTCTAACCATAAGGGTCGAACTGTACCACGCGCACCACTGCTGGCGTTTCATTCGGAGCGTTCTTATTTGCATCCAGCTCGCCCAATCTGTGCTAGTGGTCCGCAGCAACCCGCTGGTCGATGAAGTTATCGATTTCATTTCGTCGGCTGTCGTGTCTGCACAAGTCCACATGACTACAATTGGGAGTGGAGCGGCGTGAATTTTCGTTCAACTCAAGTCTACACAACGCTGATTTTTGCGAATAAGCCGCAAAATTGATCGCGCTTCAATTTCAAAGCAGCGTAGACTCTCTGTAACTCACTTGTCGGGGGCGTTCGCGCTTTCACGTAAGCTATTTTAACGCCATCCAGCCCAGTGAGTGACGCTACGAACTCGGGGCATGAACCTGACCGCAATGGCTGTGGGTATACAGAAGATTTGTTAAATGTTAACGTTTCTTAATCTCCTGTAATGCTAGCAGTAATCTCAAAAAATATCATTAGAAGAAAATTCAGCTAGTAGTCGAGAAACGCCGTGCGACGCGAGCGAACTATAACGAAAATGCTGCTGTTTTAGCCAGAGCATAGCAGACGACAAAAGCCGAATCCCCGCCCTTTCGTCACCGGAGCGCCGTTCGCAGCGCCGCCATCGGTCGCACACGAGGCGAATAGAAGACATCGAGAAGAACTGTGCATGAGGTACAGCTCATTATTTCGGACATGGAACAACAGCTCGAATTAATAGACTCGGTTAGCTCGCGATATGGAATGTTTCAAAACTTATTCCGGAGTTCCTCCTGTACCGCGTACTTCGTAATAAAATTGAATTTTGGCGCTTAGAACTTCATAATTTAACTTTGACAAGACGCACCACTGATCCTAAATGTCACTCAATTGTTGTTGTCTTATGGCTACGAAGGAATGTCAGCAAGAACACCTTCTGGTTCTGTCTCTCGATGGCTTGCACGGTGTTCATGGTCATCCTGGGCCTCTCGATGCTCGTGATCCTAAATTCTGGTGAGTGCACCGGACAAGTAGTCGAATTACATTAGTTTAAGTGTAAAATTGCAATGATATTATGCTATTCTGCTTACGTAACTATTCTGCGGTGGTGAGAGTGCAATTAGCCCCGAGAACGACCACTGGCGTCGCTGCAGTTGCACCGATGTGACGTCACGGCAAGGACTTGCCTGCTCCGCCGCCGCTTCTTACCATTTTCTGCGCCCGCAGTGTACCCGCTCTTTAGTGATACAATGGTGATTACTCGTCATCTTCGCGTTGCGAATCTCGCAAGGTGCAAGGTGGAAGGTTTCATAACTGGCGAAAGTTATCTAAGCTGTATGAAGTTATTGTGAAAATATAGCTTAGCGTAGGCAATCTGCCGTCCAAACGGAAGATTCACTGTGAACATGGTGATGCAGGGCAGGAAGACATTGGTCGTTTTGACCGCGTACTCCAAGAAATCGGTGCGAGCAAAATAATCTAAGTGGTTATAACTTCATTAACACAAATAACTCTAGTGGATGCGAAACCCTCAAGCTAATAATGTAAATACGGTGTCTTACGTGTTGCGACATGATTATGAGGCTAGCTGTAGAATAATTTTGCTGTATCTAAGCAGAAGCTTGTTCTTGATTTTTACCATCGTCGGCTGCCTAGACCGGCAATCGAACGCATCCTTAGCAGAGCGAACCAGCAAACCTGATCAACCCTTTCCAATTGCGCACGACAGAGCGCGGGCACCGTTGGTAGTTCGAAAGAAGAAATGTATGCTGTTTATAGTTTTACCGGGAACATTATCCATGCTGTTTTCGTAGTTCATGTGTAGATTGCGACAAGCAAAAAGCGAGCGCAAACAGTGGAACAGCGTACGAAGCGCGCGCATGTTATGCAGGCGCGCTACGGCGGGCGTCGAAGAGTCCGTGCCGTGACGTCATGAAAGCCTCCCGCCAGGCGGCGCCACCCCAACTTCTCGGGGCTAATATTCGTTTCTCGTGAACCGGAATCCCACGCGTCAGTGAGAAGAGTGGCATGATTCGGTGGTAGGAAAAAATCCACGCATCTTCACGAGGTGAATCATGACGAGTGGGAGAAGCTCTGGGTATCGTATGGGCGAGTAACCATACGTTGCCCCATGTAATGTAAATTGAGTGACATAAAGTGACATAAAGTCTACGTTGAAGTCTCCGACTAGTGTAAAGGGTTTGTGCTTATAGGTGTTTTATATTGCTTCGTCACAATTACGACTGTTCTTCGTCTCCTGTAAACCTTTCTTTGATTCACGTACACACATGTTTCGTCTATAGCAATGGTTTTCCATATACCATGACAGAGAACAGTGAGTCGACGACAAGGCTAGGCCCTAAGGTCCATAATGTGTACGTTGAACTCAACGATTAGTATAAAGGGTTTGTGCTTCTCGGTGTATTGCAGTGTTCTATCACAATTATGATTTATATCATAGTCTATTGTTAAACCTTTCTTGTGTCTCACATCCACGAATCTCCCCGTGACGGACAGCGCGGACGTGGACGCACAAGCCTCAGCTCTAAGGCGCTTCCGCTTAAAACGTCCTACGGTTTCATGTGTTCTCCTAAGGCGACTCGCGAGCGAAAGTAATCTTCTTCTTTTCCTTCTCATCTATTGCATTCGTCCACACCTTCCCCGCCTCCTGAATTTTGCTTCATTTCACGCGGTTTTGCACTTCTCCGGGATTGGCCCATGATGTCTTGGGATGACGTCGTGGTGACTTCACAAATTTCGTCGATTGGTGACGTCATGATAACATCACATGATTACGTCACTGATGATGTCACGAGACAGAGGAGAAATGACTCCTGGTGCTCAGACGGCATGCATAAAGTCAATTGAGCATCACGTCAACTTTGACTTAAGTGTCCCATGAAGTGTCTTCAGGTCATACCGATTCTCGCCAAGTTTCTTGAGCCATGACACATTCATGGTTTTCGCCTTAAGGCGGTATATTATAGAAAAGTGTTATTTCAATTATTGCCGCGTAGACGAACGGCAGGAGGGGTTTGATGGCAAAGATTATTTCGGCTTATCTAGTTCATATGGCACGAAAAAAAAGCCAGGATTACATACAACGCGTATTCTATTCGTTGTTAGAGTGTTTCATTTACCGCCTTGTATAAGTAGGGACACTCACTCACGAGTCGACTCACTCAGACTGAGATCAAGCTGTGAGCCTCAGTCCGAGTTAGTCCTATCGAAGAAAATATTAGTGAGTGTGGGTCCGAGTGAACCCTAAGCTCAAAATATACAACGAACATGACAAGGCGGCAATACGAGAAGGAAGAAGGGGCATAGGTCGGCAAAAAGTGTGGAGTTCATTCAAACTCAAAAAATAGTGTGGAGCTCACTCAAACTCAAAAAAATATTATTTTTTGACTTAAGTTGCTTGTAATGAGTGGGCCTTTTAGACGCCCACTCGTCGCACAATTCAGGTGTTTATACGCCTGGCACGATTCTACGCTTCTGCCACGCAATATATGACGCATTAAGGAGACTCCTTCCACTACATGGCAGTCGTATAGTGTTTTTTTCCCAAAGCAGTTTGAACTAGAGATGTGCACGGGCCGCAATTTCGCGGCCTGGCCCGGCCCGGGCCCGATGCTTACCGGAGGCGGGCCAGCCCGGCCCGATGTTGTATAGAGGACGGGCCGCCCAGGCCCGGCCCGGCGTGTCATACCCAAGGCCCGGCCAGGCCCGGCCCGACTCGATCAACGACGCAATAAAGCACATGGCAACAGAAAAATGAAAATGTATTTATTAAGAAAAAAAGCGTGCCGTCCTTCCCTGTAGCTTCTTTTTTTTAACTGGTGATAAAAGTCGAGACCGCCTGAGTGCAAAACCATTCACAAATTATTCTGCAGAAACAAAAGGTTGTCCATGGATTCGGGCTTCAATCGAGTGCGTCGTTCCTGCATTATGTATCCTGCAGCACTGAAGTTGCGCTCGCTGCTGGCGCTTGTAGCTGGAATCGCCAAGATCTTTCTTGCAAGTTTGGCAAGTTTCGAATAGTTGTTTTCTTTCCCTTTCCAAAACTTAAGAAGTTCTGATTCAGAGCACGCGCTTAGTGATTCAGTACGCACGTACTCGCTAACTTCATCCCGGTTATGCGCGCCGTCATCAATGTCGCACCACTCGCTGAATGGTTCCACGTGCTGAATTTTCGCAGGACGCTCTGTAGACGCGCTGCATGGTGTTGGAAATTGAAATGTTTCCATCAACTGCTTTGCGGACCAGGCCCGAGCCCGGCCCGATAAATAAACAAGGAAGCCCGAGCCCGGCCCGGGCCCGAGGTGAAAAGACGTCGGGCTGCCCGAGCCCGGCCCGCGGGCCGGGCCGGGCTCGGGCTTTCGGGCTACCCGAAGCCCGTGCACACCTCTAGTTTGAACAAATATCATGGCTCTGTGGTAGAACACCTGCTTGCTACGCAGGCGGCCTGGGTTCAATCCTCACTCGGACCCACAAATATTTCTTATCTATTTTTCTTTGCATTTTTCTCGATTTTTTGGTCATGGAAAAGATGAGTTTTTGCTCACAACCAACGATGCCAAAGCCGACACCGACGCCGGAATTTCTGCGAAACGAGCTCTTTAAGACTCTCGCGTTAAAACAAAATCCCGGTTATAAAAGTAGATGTAAGGTGTGCAAAGAGCATTTCGCGTAAATATCTCGAAATGCTTCGTCGAAAATGACCGACGCACTGGGCGTGCCGTATGGAGGTAACATTCTCTAACAGCGCAAAAACGCGTATTCAGATTCGCCTCCTCAAGCGTGTTGCTCTCACGTGATCTGGTGTGGCTCTTTATCATGGAGTGGCACTGCCCTTATTTGGTCTCTCAGAATGTCTGAACACAATGCTTGCAGTGGCTCTCCCTCCACTGGCAGTGCGGTTATTCTGTATGCATGCATTTCGCAGTTTTGTTTCATATTTTATTATTCTGTTATACATAATACAACAAGAGTGTTCACACTCTTGCAGTGCAGTGTTCACGCGAAGCCACCTCTTTGGGTGTAACGACCCCATATCCCCGCTTAAAGAGGCCCTGCAACACTTTTTGAGCATGGTCAGAAAACGCTGCCGATTGGTTGTCGAGGCTCCCGAGAACGCGCGAGCCAAATATTATAGCGCAGCACGCGGCCTGGAATTTGCAATAAAGTCTCTAAGTCACCTGAAAATCGCTTTCTCTTCTCTCCCGACAAATGACGCTGCAGGCTCAAAAATTACTGCGTCCAGAGGCAAAGTATCAGCCATTAGCTGATTTGAGCATGGCGCGCTCGGTCGTTACTGGGTCCGCCGCGGGAGGCCGCGACTTGTCAACGCGTGCGAGTGCCATCGCACTGAAAAGCCGCGCATTAGAAGGAAAAAAAAAGAATTGCTCAAGGTCACGAGGCACGCGTGACGTATTTTCTTCCCCCGTGTCATCCCTCCCTGCTTAACTTCCAGCGCTTTCGTCGGGACGACACAAGAGAGAAAACAATTGCAGCGTGCGACAAATCTTTGTAACTCCACTCGTACTGGACGGATTCTAAAACGTTTTGCGGCGGTGTATTCGTGAGGCCCTAAGCTCCTTTAGTGAATCCATTCCAGGGCTACTCGAAAAAGGGGTTGCAGGGCCCTTTTAAGTGCTATCAATAATTCCATTAACTCAAATTGAAACTGCGAAGGCTGAAGCCCGAATACATGTGGCCCTATACCAATCCGAGCGATGAATTCCTTCATAATGGCTACGATCTCTCTCTCTCTCTCGATATATATATATATATATATATATATATATATATATATATATAGTTAAAAAAATATATCAAGCACGTAGGAAAGATTGCTCTGGGAAGGACTGACGTTCCGGCCGCGGGACCGGCCTCCGACGAAGGCCAGTCCCGCGGCCGAAACGTCAGTCCTTCCCAGCGCAATTTTTCCTACGTGCTTGATATATTTTTTTTGAACTGTTACTTCCGGGTCCTATGTTATCCCTTCATTGTTTATATATATATATATATATATATATATATATATATATATATATATATATATATATATATATATATATATATATATATATATATATACCTGCCTGTGTGGTTGAATATGTTGCTTGCAAACGTGACACGGAGTAATTTTAAGGCGAAAGCCTTTAATGTCTCACGCTCACGTCCGTCCGGTGTCCGTCCGTCCGTCCGTCTGTCCGTCCGTCCATCCGTCCGTCCATCCGTCCGTCCATCCGGTGTCCGTCCGTCCGTCTGTCCGTCCGCCCGTCCGTCCGTCTGTCCATCCGTCCATCTATCTGTCCGTCCGTCCGTCTGTCCGCCCGTCCGTCTGTCCGCCCGTCCGTCTGTCCGTCCGTCCGTCTGTCTGTCTGTCTGTCTGTCTGTCTGTCTGTCTGTCCGTCCGTCCGTCCGTCCGTCCGTCGCGTCCATCCGAGCTCTGGCACGGAGCCAGGTGGCCGCCGGGATGCGCAAACGGACGCCGGTCACGTCGGACTCTACAGCGCTCGCTCTTTGCTTGCGTAGCTTCGCTGTGCCCAGCGTTTGCAATCATTCTGACCGACGCCGTCTCAATGGACACAGGCGTTCACGGAATACACTTTCGAATTTAACAAAGGGTCCTGTCAATTTAAGCGCTGGAACGCGGATGGCGTTAGCACGATGCGCAAAGCGCGAGAAAATACTAACGCATGCGAACGGAGGAAGATTAGTCTGGCGTCTCGCTGCGACTCGCGGTAAAAAATTAAAAAAGAAAACACGCACACATTCGCTTTGTGTGTTATCCCACTGAGAGTGTAAAAGAAAAAAAGACATGGCATAGTCAGTGGAACGGCCACACGCTTTCGCCGAACACACTTTAGAATGTACAAAGTGTCCTTCAATTTTTTTTTCATGCGAGCTCTGAGAATTGCGCGAGCAGTGTGTGCCAACGGCAAAGCCATTTTGCGAATTCAAGGCAGTCACAGGCAAAACAGCACATATGTTCATTGTCGTATGTTATCTCCATATTTGGGACCTGAGCTTTAGAAAATGAGCGCGGCCAATGTTCGCCTAGGCACACCGTATGCCCGAATACCGTGTGCGTCTATGATTGATAAAGATCGTTTGCATGCACAGGTAAAACATGCCATGTGTACGTAACTCGCCAGAATGCTCACGTGTGCGCTTCGCGACATCTGCAGGTGTTCGAGACGCCGATCGAAGAGACCTCGAGACCAAAGGAACGGTTGGAGACGACGACGCCAGGATTTAGACGTGGAGGCTTGAACGAGATTGTAGCGCCCCCTACATCAGGTACGCGTTGCAGTTATAGTGCACTGATCGGTTCTCGCTTGAGCCCTTTACCGTTCGTCAAGGCTGCAGAAATTTTGTACCGCGCTTTTGGCGTGAATGTATACATGAAGAAAGCAAAGCCTGATTGATGTGATTTTTTAAATTTATTTGCATCATACTGCAGCCCATGTGGCGCAAGCAGGAGGGGCAAGGTATAATATAGGAGATACACGTTCAAATGAAAATATGAAAATATGATTACATGGGCTTCATAGAGCATGCCCGAGTTTACATTATATCGGTGCTTGTCCCGGTGCATACGGGAACACGAATTCTTGAGAGTTGCACTTGTTGCACTGGCTCATCACTTTCGATAGATCATGCGTGCATTGGGTGAGACTTTGTGTTTAGCTATATGTGTTGGGAGGAGCAGCAGTGCAGTGCATGTGCGAAGATTTTGTTGAACATTTTCTGATATAATTTCGTCCATAATCGAAAACGGCAAACACATGCGCTAAATAAAGAGGAACTGAACCAGAGCGCTCGTTCTCTGATTTCAGTCCTGGTTGCCTGGGTACAGTGGCTTAGCCAGGGGGTGGCACACCGGGCACGTGCCCCCCCCCCCCCCCCGAAATTTTTTTTCGCCATGGCATACAGAGCGAAAAATGACCATTTCAAGGAGGTGCCCCTTCCAAAATCAAAGAGGTGCCCCCCCCCCCCCCCCGAAAAAAATTTCTGGCTACGCCCCTGCCTGGGTATTTGTGTTTACCGTTTCCAACTGTGAAATACGGGCAGATTTTGCGCTTTCGCACTGAAGGAAACTGATAAACATCAGAAAAATACGCACTGATGATTTACTATAAGAACCAAGAATATGAAAAGTCCACGAAGTTGAGTTTTTTCCGTTAATTACGAACATGCAACTATAAACACCATACACTTGCATCCATAATCTACTCGTGGATATGTCACTACACGTTAGGGAAACTGCTTTCAGCAAAAGTATTCCCTAAAGTGAGAAAAAAATTACCCGTTCAGACATTTATCAGCAATGATTCTGATAGGAAGGTTCGCGCCTGTTTCTTTTCTAATCTTGAATGACGACACTTGACATTAGTGATAACTGAGTATTCAGTACAATGTCTCCAGTATAGTGAAGGCGGAAAAATTGTGCTGTGATGGGGCTCCAGTGGAAGACCAGTACGATTTCCTGTACACCTTGCTACACCATCTGGCCTACAGCTACCCATGTGTTTACTTAAAAGGTGACTCACACTTTGAAAATGATGTTAGAAATTTCGTATCTCCCTTCAAGCCGCACTGTCAAGGAGAAGTAGCATCATACACCGTGTGCAGGCCGACGTAATCGCCGCGTGTCACCATACCCTATAGCAGGGGTCTCAAACTCACCTCAGCCAGCGGGCCGCAGTGGCACAATTTGGTCCCGCAAGGGCCGGGGCAGTGAAGGAGGTAAGAGGGGGGGGGGGGGGGAGGAGGAGTTTGTACAAACTGTCAGCAAACGTTGCAATTTCAAAGAAAACCTGTCCCACATCGCATGTACAGGTCATTTCTGAAGGATATTTGGTGCGAGGATTCCAACAACACATCCATACCGATCTCCAAAATGACTAAAATCTGCACACCGATTCTGGAATGTAGTTTTTGTTTCACGGTTGTGCTTCAAGACAGGGTGACCACATGGAATGCCTCACTAAACAATGCTTCAGACCTGTGTGGCTCACGAACAAACCTATTAAGGAAATTTTAAAACTGTGGGGCGAAGACGGTCATGTGCGGGCCGCGGGCCGCAAAAAAGAGGCTCGCGGGCCGCGTGTTTGAGACCGCTGCCCTATAGATTGGAATAATGGAACTACCCGGTCACAGCTCTTTGAACAGAAACGTCAGGCATGACGTCAGAACACTGAGTAACAGAACACTGGCGTTGCAAAACACTGGCTTTGCAAAAGTATCGGTTTGTCAGTGTGAGTGGTTGGACCGTGTCCCTGGGGAGGGGGGGAGGGGTAAGAAACCTAAGCCGCTCCGCTTGGCGGTAATCACCGTTTTGCCAGCTTGACTACTGTCATAATGAGAGTCCACAGCTGATTTCCGCTCTACCAATGACGCCGTACGTGACATTTCTGCCCACGTGGAGGCGACCAGAAGTTCCGCCATTGCCCTTATAATAGCGCAGCTGTTTAAGCCGCCGTTGTTATGTAAATTGTGTACAAAAACTCGGACTTTTATTGCGATAGCAATTATATGGACACTCTTGGCTGGTTTTTCCGTCGGCTTTGCCGTCGCCGTCATGTCCCGTATATGTATATGTATCCATATATTTATAAAAGCCACGAAGAAAAATAATTCAGAAAAATGTTTCCGACGCGCGGTATCGAACGAGGGACCTCTCGCTCCGCAGCGTGCGGCGCTAACTGCTGAGCCACGAAAGCGCACGTCCTTCAACGTTGAAACGGCGAACTATTTATATACAGCATGTTTTCAGCGTCTTTTCAGCCTTACCAGCGAGGTGGCTAAAGGGCACTCTCGGCGGGGCTTTAGCTCGGCGCCCCGCTCGTCGCGACGCGCGCTCATGCGCTCATGCGCTCATCTCCCACACGTACTTTGCCCCGTGGGGGGGTAGACGCCCGTGCGCGCAAGCGCTTATCTCGTGGTGGGGGAGAATTGTACGTCTTTCGGCTTTCGCCGGAACGATTGCGTTGTAGTTACCGAGCGCACGAAGGTCACTTCGCTCGCTCAGTCCCCCCCGTTTGCGAAAAGAGCACGCTTTTCAAACACAGCGAAGTAAAAACTGTGACACTTGTTAGTTCGCGCTCGTGTATACCTGTGAATATGTTTCGTACGTCGTTTTTGTTTGAGCAGCGCGTTAAGTATCGAGCTGTGAACGTTGTTAGTTCGCTCTCGTCCTGTGCCTTGTTCTTTTCGTGCGTCATGTGTGCGTGAGCAGCGCGCTACACGTTTCGATCTGCTTGCCATTCGTCGCTTGACATTCCAATTTAGTTGCTATCGCATTCATTGCTTCGCCTTGTGGCGAAACTGTGACTTTTTATATGCCACAGGAACTGGGCTAGCCCCACTACGGTGTACCGCAGGCGAACGGAAAGCGAAGACATTACAGGAAGGAAAAGCTTTGCTGTAGCGCAAAGCGACACACGGACCCGAGAAGGTACATATGGTCACCAGCATAGGCCGGCAAAAAATGTTGGAGCTCACTCAGTCTCTCAAGAAATATATTTTTTGCTTTGTGTTCACTTGGACTTGACTCACGAAAAATTTCCTCAACCACACCCCCCTCGGACTCAGACTCAATTAAGTGTGTCTCAAACGAACTCCCTCGAACTCAAACTCGCCAAAATATTCCTCAGCCGGACTCACTCGACTGAGGCTCACGGCTCGATCTGTGTCTTAGTGAGTCGGCTCATCGAGTGAGTTTGCCGGCCTGTGGTCACCAGCCAGCGCTAGTCCATATATGCCTTCTCGTGTCTGTGTGTCGTTTTTCGCTACAGCAAAGCTTTTCAAATGAATCACCAACAAGCCCACATTGCAACTCTCGTCGTTTACAAAGAGAGAGCGGAGTGAAGGAGAGTGATGGTGAGCGGTGGCAAATGAGGTTGGAACGTGGGGTGGGAAAGAGTTAAGCCTAGTAAATCGAGGAGTAATTATGGCAAGGAGAGGGGAAGGAGGAGAGAGGTGAACGTTTAGCGAAAACTCTGCACGGTAATGTGAAGACAAAGGAGAGGAGATGAGCAGCGCAGACAGGGTTGCCGTTGGGTGGACATGAAAAGGCACCAGAATTCACGCCAAAAGTAGCCAAAGTAGCCATGTCATTTTATATTATCGCCGAATTTCTAGCCAAATAGAACAGAAGCGGTAATATCAAGAGAGTCTTTATTTTTGGTGAATAAATAAAACCATTCTGAATAAGTAAAACCACGCGTTTAAAAAAAAACCATGGCACCAACTGGAAATTTTCGCCGCCAACGGGGTCCAAAAGTAGCCAATTTGGCGCAAAGTAGCCACCAACGGCAACCCTCAGTGCAGAGGTGGAGAAAGAAGAAATAAGACGAAATAAAATTTCTTGCCGAGGCTAGATTAGAACCCGAGTATCTACTGTCTGAGGGCGACCGTCGTAACCACTATCCTACCTAGGCACACTAGCAGTCCAACCATTTATGGGAGCCACATTATTGCGTTCCCATGGGCGAGAGAACGAGAAAAAGTTAGAGAGGAAGAGAAAGACATGCAGATAATGAAAAGCATAAAGAGAAACTTAGAGAGCAAAAGAGACAGAAGGAGGAAGAAAGAAAAGCATAGCATAGCCATGTATAGTAGAGCAAGGGGGGAAAGAAACGGAAGTGATGGTGAGGGGGGAAATGAGGCGAGAGGGTAAAACTTAGCACAGTCATGTATACTACAGCGAAGCAAGGGGTTGGCAAGGAAAGTGAGGGTGAGGATGAGGAAAAAGAGGAGGGCAAGGCCACCAGCTCCGCCGCTTCCGCAGTCTAAGCACTACTAGTGCGTAGCTGCCTCAACTTTTTAGGTTGTGGAAGCGCGCGTCGGCGCTATCTGCAAATACAGTGACAGTTGAGGGAAAAAGCGATGTTAAGCTTCTACATCCTATCTCCTTCTACTGATGCTATGTTGCTTTCATCAACATACTTCCCCTAAAACACCTTCACAATACTAATAACACACGGTTTTCTGAAAACAGTAGCCTTCTGCTTCCAAAAGCAAACACGAACTACGGAAAAATGACAGCCTTGTTTTCTGCAGTTTTATCCTAGAATTCGCTAACCATCAGTTATTAAATCAAGCCCTTCATTAAATTGTTTCCGGCGGCACCTAAAACATTTCTTTCTAACCATAAGCGCCACCTGAATACATGTGTGTGCGTGTATATCTCTGTCTGTTTGAATTTAAATTTATGCATTTAAGTGTATGTGTATATATACGCATGTAGTCCGCCTCGGTGGAACAGTGGCTACGGTGCTCGGCTACTGACCCGAAGGTCGCGGGTTCGATCCCGGCCGCGGCGGTCGCATTTCGATGGAGGCGAAATGGTAGAGGCCCGTGTACTGTGCGATGTCAGTGCACGTTAAAGAACACCAGACGGTCAAAATTTCCGGAACCCTCCACTATGGCGTCTCTCATAATCATATCGTGGTTTTGGGACGTAAAACCCCAGATATTATTATTATTATTATATATACGCATGTATATGTGTGTATAAACATGTATATGTTATGACTTGACAAACTGTGTTAGTGATATGTATGTGTTATGATGTCATATTCACCTTACTCAATTATATACCTGTTCTATCACTACTGTACTTTTACTTGGGTACATAATTTTAACTAGCATAGGTTTGAATAATAACTTTCGTTACGTTCCTTTTATTTTATTCGTTTGCTGTTTTTTCCTTAGTGGCCAATCTTTGTTCTAAATTTTTTAAACATGTGTTAACAGGAGAGGTCCCCCTGACAGTTTTTACTTTGGGGCCTACTTCTGTATTATATCAATTTTCTATTTGTTTTCTATTGAATATTGAATATACGGAATAAACTTTCAAACATTCAATGCATGCAAATTTGCGAAGAATTGTAGCCCACTTATCGCCAATGAAATGTTGGTTACGGTGTCAGTGTTTTCTCACACGAGGCCTGTGGGAGGCCTACCGGTCACGACTACGAGAATGCTACTTGTCGGAAAGATGAGGCCCCTCTAGAAGGACACCGGCAAGCAGTAGAGGCACACGAGTGTCGGTGATGCTACTAAAAGGGTCGCCTATTGTTTACGTACACAACATATTGCCACGTGCGCTTCTTCCATTTTTATGTAACCGGCGCGTTACACGTAAACAACTACCTTGCGCAAACCACGCCCGAATGTCTGGGAACATTCCCGATGATTTTAACATTTTCTTATAAGATTATGAGCCCAACGCGAACAATTGAGTGTATTCTGGAACCAACCCTGCCACCAACGATAAAGCTGGAATCTTCGATGCCACATGTATAAATGCAGACACGCTTACTGTAAATCGGATGACCGACGACCGAAGTCTTTGCTTGCCGCTTTCGCTGCACTTTGAGTGTTGCTTCTTTCACTTGGCACAAGTTCGCCCATAAAAAGGACACTTAAGAGAAGAACGATTCTTCTATTAGTAAATAACTTTTTCACAATTCTAATATTACCGCGCTTGCCGCGAGCAGACGCTTGGCAAAGGATAAAACGCGGAAACGGAAAATGCCGGGTTGCGACGCCACCTTCAAGTTCCTGCAGATAGATTCCTGCAGTTCAGTTCCTGCAGTCATAGATTTTAACGGTGCCTATTAGGGCCTACATAATTCCTAATAGGCAAAACTGAAGTACATTATCTTCTGAG
The DNA here is from genome assembly GCA_030522465.1 of Rhipicephalus appendiculatus. Lineage (NCBI taxonomy): Eukaryota > Metazoa > Arthropoda > Arachnida > Ixodida > Ixodidae > Rhipicephalus > Rhipicephalus appendiculatus. The sequence goes on from JALIZH010015676.1 coordinate 62,770, forward strand.
GAAGCCAGAGACTTGACGCACCAAGTTTCACGAAATTTCGTTCAGCCAATGTGGCCGGCATACAAAAACCGACTGTGAAATACATGACGTCACCATCGGAGGTCTCGGTGGGAAATTTGAAAATGGAACTTAGACCTTCGATTTTTAGACCTTGAACTTAGACCTTGAACTTAGACCTTGATGGAATTTAGACCTTGATGGTAAAATCAACGGCATTACATTTCTCACAGTACAGTTTATCTAAACCGATTCATTGTTTCACTTTATTGGCCCTTTTAAACAGTGTTGCCAACCAATTTGTGGAAAATACCCTACGCCATGGCCTTGGATTACCCTACTTTAGCCTACACAATATTTTTCATTACCCTACATTTTACCCTACACCTAAAAAAAAAGTGCAGTGTAACGTAGATAACGTGCATACTTCACTGTACGACATGCAGACGTGTAGGTGCGCTGAAGTCAGTAGCGACTTTGAACATCGGCTTGGAAATTAGTTTTGAAAAGAGATTAAGGATCACGAGAGACAGCAAATGAAAAGAGAAATCGTGGGGGTATTTGTATGGGAAGAGCTTTGATTCACAGTTTGGGAAAACGAACTAGGAGACTAAATTGATTGTGTTGATCTCACCGCCCTCGAAATATTTCTGTATGTAGCAT